>LPNX010122283.1:100091-121954 GCA_001517045.1 Pseudotsuga menziesii
ACATACTTATGTGTCCCCATATATGTAGTAGCGCAAGAATTTGTTTGATTGCATAGACGTAGGGGGGTTTTACTAGTTAGGAGAAATGCATTTGAACTTTTAGCTTGAACTTATCCCTCTTATATACAGAAGGGATATACTTATTTGAAGTTCCTTAGGATTTAGTCCCATTAGTGTAATATCCTAAATTTTTACCTTGACTATATTGGGTATGAGCCCCAATGCACATGATTTACTTTGATGTTATTTTTATGTCTATATATTGGGTGTATGCCCCACTTCACATGAGTTATGTTGATTTGATATATATACTGGGAATGAGACAATGCACATGTTTTATTGTCTTCTTATATGATTATATATGTTGGTAATAGACCCTCATGGACAAGGACTATTGTCATTGTAATAGGAATAGGACCTGATGTACTGGATTTATTAATATGTGATTGAGAACAAGCCATAATATACACTAAGATGATTATTTGTGATGTATTGTGCAAAATACTGAATGCGTGATTCATTTCTATGATGTGTTGGGTGTAAGCCTTGGAGCACAAGGGTTATGAGATTTTGTGTTGAGCGTAATCTCTGGAGCACATGAGTTATGATATTATGTGTTGATCATAAGATCTATATTGCATGGGTTATGATACTAGGTGTTGAGCATAATGTCTAGAGCACATCGGTAACCCCAACTAGTAAAGAACAAAAGTGTTGGGAATAATCCCTCGAGCACTCCAACTTTATGTTGAGCATAATATCTAGAGCATCAGATCTTGGGCCATTGAATCCCTAGGTGTATTTCACAAGTGCATCCTAGTATTAGTGTTGAGTGAGAGGCTCTGGAATTGCACTAGTGTAACTCTTGTTTGATAGTGTTGAGCGTAGGCTCTGAATAATAGTATGGGTTACTGTAAATCAAATGGTGTTGAGTTTGACAGAATCTTAATAACACCAACCCTCATCGTACTTATTTAAGTTGATTAATTGAAATTTCAAACCTAATTCTCATCAAGGACTGGAAGACACTTCCACGACTATGAGGTAATC
The DNA here is from genome assembly GCA_001517045.1 of Pseudotsuga menziesii. NCBI lineage: Eukaryota > Viridiplantae > Streptophyta > Pinopsida > Pinales > Pinaceae > Pseudotsuga > Pseudotsuga menziesii. The sequence goes on from LPNX010122283.1 coordinate 101,142, forward strand.
CAACATGCAAGGAAGATCTAGAACTACCTAACCTAGTTGATCGACCAAACCCTACATCAAGCCTTGATAAAAGAAATAATGTAAACTAAGAGAAGCATCAAAATAAACAATTATCTTATGATGCATGGATAATAATAGAGGATAGTAAGTAAAGTATATATATATATATATATATATATATATATATATATATATANACTCAAACTAAAGATTATTTTCAAGAAACCAGTAAAATATTGATTTAACTAAAGTTAAAAAAACTACCTTTTTCCAAAAATTATCTATAAGAAAAAACCCAAGAGAAGGCATAGGGGATCTGATTATTATTCCTAGATGGGATTGGAGAGCATTTTCCAAACTAATAATTTTAAGAATATAGAGCCCAATTTCCAAACAACAGTAACCTCACCCTTTGGAGTTCTAGATATCTTGCATGATGGAGTCAACTCAGAGGGATCCGATTTAGTACTAGGAAGGGTCACGGGTCATGGTTGGGAAGAGTGTGGAAGCTCCAAGGTCATCTGGTTATCATTCCCAAGGTCGGAAATAAAGTGTCTTTTGTTAATTTTGGGTGTTGAAGTCATTGTGTAGGGTTCTTAAGCCATTTCAAGATGCATAATTACACGTAATAGATTTCCTATATTTCATCTCTTATCTTTGTTTTCGATTATGTTTACAGGTTGAGATTGCATCCATTAGGTTTTGTAGTGGGATTTGTAATTCACCCATCATAATTATGAATAAATGCTTTCGGATGTTTTATTAGTTAAATATAGAATCTCAATTTAGACTCTTATAAATATTTTAAGATAAGTTTATTATCACGTTTGTGTTAGATTAGTTTTAAAAGCTTCTATAATGTATTAGGGTTTATATTAGATTTAACTTTCAGTCTTGATAAAGATAATGATCAAACATTTTCCAAAACATAGAAAACAATAATTATTCCAAACAAAGAAACCTTAGTTCCTCAAAATAATATAACATATCTACCTAATCATTCTGATGAAAATAGGATAGATTTATCTTCCAAACAAGTATTTGATCCAACCAAGCAAATCTAGGGATGGAGATCTGATATTAAAAATAGAATATAAACACAAAGCCTATATAAATTTCTCATGCATAAATATAAACTCGTATTAAAACTAAAAAGCATGTAATATTCCAAAACATTCGCAAGGGCTTACGACTATAACTAAAATTATAATTGTCATCAAATAAACTATCCATTAAACAAACATTTGATAGACTAACAATAACACATAATCGTGAACTAGGGATCAAATCCATTGGTGTCCTAATCCACATATATCAAACGTTTCTAGAAAATGCAAGTTTTAAAACACATAAAATATGCACAACATTCACTACTTAAAGCATAAAAAATAATTACATAAGATATCCAATCATCCACAACATCAAATAACTATTGAATTTCACCTAGGGTAAATCACCAACCATCATGTAAACATATAGGTGAATCTATTAAAAGATGACATATTAGAATTTTCCTAGCATTGATATAATAAATTACCAAGCCACACTAAATAGTTTAAATCACAAAATCCACCATCCCTAAATTTTTCTTAAGCATTGGCTAGAAGCCTTCTCTCGCTTCCTAAAAGAAATAAATTAAAATAACATTAAAACATTAAACCATTATTTAAACACAACCAGGGTAATATGACACCCTTCCACCCACTATTGAAACCTCTTAAGAGTTGGATGGAATACGTCCATGACATACCTACATTAACGATAACCAACCCACCAACGATTCCCATAAACATTGATTGGGATCATATAAACCATTCAAATGAAATAATTAAAATAACGATAAATCCAACATTGAATCCCATAAACATTGGTTGTAAGTATGCATATGTTTCTAAAAGTAATACATATAGTTATATCAACCATCCTAGATACAGAAGCTAGGTTACCATGATAATAAACCATCGTCGAAACCATAGGGTCATGCTGCCATCAATGGCAATATAACTATTTTAAAACCACATCAAAAGTGTAAATAATGAATAGAGATAGGTCTTTCCCCTTTGATACGATACGAAAGAGAAATAAACATTTTGAAACAACAAATATAAGTCGACAGTCAGGAGTCTACCAAATCACATTAAAATTCATAAAATATATAGCGTGGGCATAGACCCAAAAATTATCCACACCCAAGTAATATTTACGAGTATCATTACCATAGTGCCATTGCTAGAAATGGCACTAAAATCTCAGAACCCTCCGTATTAATTTAAATACAACGCTTTTGGCATCGATTTTCCCAAACTAAAATTAAGTAATAAAACTATATTATTCCATACATGCTCTTTTGCACATAGGGCTTCAAATAAAAACACAGAGTACAAAACCAATTACTATGACCACAACTTCATCCTTAAATCAAACACACAGTTTTTTAAAAGAGTAGCAACTTACAATTTCTTCCTACCAGCTAAAAATGTTTACAGAGTATTCATTGTCGCCATTAAAAAAACTCTCATAAACTTTAAATCTTACTACGATTTCATAAATTATACCAACGAAGAGTATAGGAACTCATAACAACAATTCCACCATGAGAATCCAAACACAAGGTTTTATTTAAGCAATAAAAATTCACCCACAGTCGTTACCACATTGCAAACACTCGAATGATCCATAATCATAAAAAACCCAAACCCATGAATAGTTTGAGCTTCACGGCTTTTCCAAACCCTGACATTCCCAAATGGGAATCCATTAAATTACAATTTATAGAGAAATAATACCCATAACTTCTCCCACCATAAGGTCCAAATAGATGGATAAGAGCCCTTGCATATGGGATTACCAGGTGGTGGCTTGACATCTTATTCCCTACCCATAGTCGCAAGCTTCTCCAAGTCAAACCTGCCACAAGAAAAAGATACACATTAGAATCATGTTGCAAACAATTACAAAAAATGAATAATATTAATATTTTAACCACAGAGGATAAACACATACCTTGGCAATAGTATCATTAACCATGTAAACGTGGTGACCATTCCTCTTCCAGCGAAACCCCAACCAGGTAGCTCGCTCCCCTCTACAACCTCACCATGCAAAAGAGATTGAGTTTGAAAAACCTAGTTTTTGGGTTAATCCTACGCTTGCGGAAACGTGGAGGGAGCCACAAGGGTAATCATGTAGCCACTTTAATGCATCCACCAAATCCTACTATAGATTTGATTTTTCCCCTTCTCTATAGTTTTATGCCCTTGATTATGTTGGTTAAGTTTTATAACAAGCAACTTAAACCCTTCATGTTTAGCATTTAGAAACCTTCTAGGTATTAGGTCTCATTCCCCTTTTGTACACACATGCAACATAGGCTTCATGATAGAACACCTGCAATAACCACTGATACATCATGCATTAGTTCTTAAGAACTAAGTAAGCCCAAACCATAGGATTTCCTTACCTTTTCGAGTGATTCTTTAGGTCAAATCCAATCACTCGTCCCCTTTAAATGTAGAGGTAGGTTAGCCTTGTCATTTAGTAAATAAAGAATAAGTAGCGTAATAAGTATCCAACATAAATAATTAATATTAGAACACCATTAAATCGAATAAAATACATCAATATACAAGTACATCAGTATATAAATGAACGACAATAAACATCATCGCAATTAGAAAACTAGGAGATAACATATGAGGAGAAAAATAGAAGTTGAACATAGGTATTGTTTCCTATTAATTTTTTACAATTCCCAAGTTAAGAATAAATGTCCCTTAGATCTTAGCAGTGTTATTGAATCTACTTTTTTTTATTTATGGATTTTAGGGACATTACATTAGGTCTTGAAAGCGGAAGGGACCCAATTTGTCTATATTGGTGTGGATACAAAAATAATTTCCCCTAGTTGAACCCTGTAACTAAGATGTGAGTTAGGGGTGAAAAGACATTGCTACCACACTTGAAATCATTTTAAAACACTTGACCCTAAAATCATTTTTAAGCCTATAAATTTTTTCCATAACCATTCCTACAATTTCAAAATCCTATTGGGTAAAATCTAGTAAAACAGTGCTTTTCGAGGTTTCCCACATTGGAACTTGTTAGGATCAATGAGTAAATAAACCCCTATTTTTTTAGGTTTCCTGATATGGAACTTGTGATATTATGAGATATAAAATTTATGAAAAATATGATGCATCAAACATTTAGCACTGAGAGGTTTTTTTCAAGAGGAAATCGACTCCCATTTTGATGAGAGGAGTTTCCATTAGGAAGTTTTAAAAACTGCAACATAATGCATTTGTATAAAATATTCTTGATATATCAATTCTTCAAAATAAATATTAAAAAACAATAACACTCAAAATAAATATTGAAAAACAATACAATCACATATTTTACAAATAGAAAAACCACATTAAACATTTTTCTAGACCTAACTTTCTTCCATTAAATCTAGTTTAAGATATATTTTATGAAATTAAGAGGAAACATAATGGAAATTTTTCTTTTTCTAAATGCTTATGAAATTTGTGAGTTTGTTAAATAAATATGACATGGTAAAGAATACATTTTCAATATTGTTACGGTAAATGACAATAATAAGGAGTTGTCATCCATCATTGGTTACCTTTGAGCATGCATCTCGATTTTCAATATCTTATTGAATCTGGCAGTGATAATAAAGATATAAATACATGGATTATTAATAGGATTGTTGTTTATTATTTTATAGATTTTATAATAGATTTTGGTCTATATGATGCTTCGAATATTTGATATATGATGTTTTGTATCTGATATTCTGGTCTACATTGGACAATTTTTTATTTGATGCATCTACTCTCAAACTATATGAGGGATCTTATGGACTATTTGTATCTAACTATAAGTTTGACGAGATGGACATATAATTTTATAATATAAAGTATGGATTTTAACTCGTTTGTGAAAAAACTGACAATAATGAGTTTGTGGGAATCAATAGAGCTTACTTAGCTCCCTGAATAGACTCTGAGTCAATACTCCCACCATTTTCATCGATGCTCTATTCTGATATGACACTAATAAAGTTATTTAGTACAACGGTATAACATCATACTTAATAGTTCATACTAAACTAATTTCTACTGTTCCACACAAGGATATCCCTTTCCACAGATACCACCATCTCTTTTTATATATAACACCCTTTGATAGAGTGATATCCTTGTGCACATTACCCCAATGCCTTAGAGTTTTTAACCTTCATGCCATTGGATCAACCTTCACTCCAAGATACCTCTAAAACTTAGATGGATGCAAACATAAACCAAATATGGCTCAAAATGCACTAATGTGAGCTCAAAATATTTGAACCTTTGTGTGCTAAAGAACGACATCTAGACTTAAACATAACGTGATAAATTCTTCTAAATTTTCAAACTTTGATTACATTTTATGTTTTTTTTTATGGTTTATTGATTTCCCTCATTTTGTTTCCCCTTTTGAGATAGGTGGTTTGGAAAATATTATTATGTATTAAAAATAAATGATTAAACAATAAAAAAACAATTGATGCACACCTTCACAATTACATGGAAACCTTAGAGATTTACATGGAATCTACGAGTTTTGCAACATTTCATATAGTAGAATGATGTACAACCATCGGTTTTGCACCATCTCATTGAGTTGAATGATGTATAAAATAAAAATGAAAAAAATTAACCTTGATGATGCTTGAGATTTCTAATTAAGAGATGTAACAACTAATAAATTGTATATCAAAATTTTGCAATTGTCACATCAAAACATAGGCTTAACTATTTTGCAATTGGTCCTAATCCAATGAGTTAGAAACTATTTATATTCAATAGATATACTTTGAAACGAGTCCAAAATAACTTACCAAGGTGTAATATCTACATAAGATCCATTGAATGAATGCTAATAATAAAGGCTATTATGGATTCAAGTCTCATTCACCAACATCTAATTTTATGTTACAAATATGTGTTTTGAATGAATTGAGAATGATTTCCTTAACTAAAATACTCACAACATATCCATAGACTCTTCTTAGATAAAAATATGGGTTTCCTAAAATAATTCCATCAGATTTTAAGCAATAAGTACATCCAAAGGAAAATATTATCATGAGAAGGAAATGGAAAAATTAAAATTTCCTCACCACATCATGTTATTTCCTTATGATGACGATTTTACTTTTACGATCACCATCATTGCAATTATATTTGGTTATTTGAATGTGTAATGTCTTCTAATCCAAGTTGCATAGGTAAGGATGTTGGTATTGATATAATTATGACAAATTTTTAGAAAAATTTAGGAAGAATTCCATTCATTTGTAGGTGACATATTTATGGATAAAAATCTTATTGTTATGAGAATTTTTCCTCCTTTCACACACCTAGGGGGGAACGTTGCATAAATATTCAAGCCACTTGATGTGTCCTTGGGGGCAAGTCTCAGGTCAAGGCTGTCAGCTTGTTCTTGACTCCTTTGTTTAGGCAAACTCCTAACAAAACCAAGGGGGGTAAACCGTACAAGTTACTAAGGTTGGTTACTTAGATGATGATGGTATTAAATGAGAAAGTTTTTTAGGAGTTTTGATTTAACCAATGTAAATAACAGATAACATGATGAGACAATCACAAATAATCATGATATGATACCCAATCATGTATATATTTAAAAAAACAAATAGTTGACCAGTGCCTTAAAATGGAGTAAAAAATAATTAAGAGTGCTTGCAAGTGCTGGAGTGAATGTTGTGCAATTGTATCTTAGTATGTTTCAAATTAATGTGAAAAGATGAGTGAATTAAATTAGGTGGGGGACTCGAGATATACCCAGGGGGTACTTGGAGTATGTCCAAAAGTAATAAATACTACGGATAGCCATAAGGAATGTGTGGGATGAATGGAGTCTCTGAGATTATGCTCGTAATACACCCATTAGGATGTAACAGAGATTGGTGCCTTGAGTTCACTGTCCAATAGTTCGCACTTCCTTTGGGTATTTTGCCACCATTTACAGTTTAATCAAGGCATTGGATTTTTTCCTATAGTGGTTAATTGGGAAAGTGAATCCTAATTATTCTAGTAACTAGCATTTCTTTTGATGTAGCTTGAGTGAGCAGATGAACCGCAACCAAGTGTGGAGCATACACACCAGAGTCTTGTAAATTTTAGTAAATTTTAAGAGCGTGTTCTTGTTAAAAAAAAAGACCCTCCAAGAATCTCTTTCGGTCCAAGTGGACCTCAATTGGGAAATCAAGGAGGGGTTAATTTTACTGCTTGCTTGTGAAAAGTAACAATGAAAATATAAGGAATAACACACACCACAAGTTTTCCAATTAATCCTACCACGATCCTCTTACACATTTCCGTTTAATCAGGGATTCACAGGGTAAGTATTAGTATTACTTTGATTTCAAAATATGGAATAATGAAAAATATGATCAAAGTATACAATCGTACATGACAAGACTAATCTAGAGCAAAAAATGGGAAAAAATGCAAAAGAGTGAAACGGACGTGGATCCCCAAGGGGGCATGGGGAGTGGGCTCGAAAGAGCCTAATCGAAGTGATTCTTTATTATTAAAGGTTCCAATATCAGAAAACTAATTCACTTTGTTCCTTTTTATCTAAGGTACAAATGCTTACAACAAGCCTACAACAAGCCTAAAAGGAACCACAGTGGTGGGGAAAACCTTCGGGAAGCTCCAGTTCACCCAAGAGTCAGAGAATGGGAAGAGTCTCCTTCTCTTTTTTGTTAAACCTGCTAAAATCCAGCAAGGTATTAAAATAAAATATTCCCAAAAAGACTTTAAAACTGATTTGGGTTAGTACACTAATTACTGAAAAAAAAGACTAAGTTAAAAATTGTTAAAAAATGAACAATTTAGTTTTGCAAAAGGGAACCAAGGAAAGCAAGCTTTCCTTGGGATCTTGGCTTGATTTTTGGGAGGCCAATATTATGTGAAATTTCTTGCAGAATTTAAATATTTAAAGAATGAAAAATTAAACTACCTTATGAGCAAGCTTTAGATCTACGATTTAGATACTTGCAAAAAAGAATTTCTTCACCTAGATCTATATTTAAAACATGATATTATTAATGAAATTTCAGATATAAGAAACAAGACTCTTGGGAACTATATCTAACAATGTATAAGCAATTTTTAGAAGTAGATCTAAAAATAAGAGGATGAACAGGTAACTGGAAGATTGATTTTAATAAAATGGAGGAAGAGAAGGGGAAGGGCCCATTGTTGGATAGATGTGCAAGGGAAACTTGTTAGTGGAATACAGAGGGGAAATTCATTCACAAAAATGTTAGATGTATAGTGGATTCAAACTAGATCCAAAGATTCTCCAACCCTTGCCACTTGAAGGCTAAACACACATCCTTGCACAAAACCTTTTGAGATATGGATATATATTTGAAAAAGAGACAAGAACTACATACAAATAAGCTTATTAAACATGTATAAGCTAGATATTCAAACACATATTCTATGAGATACAGAAAAACATGTAATCTTACTTGCCCAACTACACTCCTATTGATTCACCTGAACATTCAAGCTAGACAAGGTTCAGATGTAGAAATTGAGAGAAAAACCAGCAACATCAATAGCCGCAAGATAATGATTATTCCACACGCATTAAGCATTACACTATTTAGTCTCCAAACCTTATTTATTCCAACAATGAAAATATTACAACAGCATTACAATAGAAAGTCTATTCTCTCCAACTTGAACTAGCTTCAAGAAGAGAATGGTAGCTTCAATTTATAGCCAGACTAGACAAGAGGGGCACATGCCTAATTGAAGGAGAGACTGCAACTGATGGGGAGTTAAGCTGAGCCTGATCTAATGATGAACTAAGTATAACTGCATTGGAACTGCAAATCAAAGTGACATCTCACTCAGTGAACTAACCCATCCATCAAACCACTACCAAATTGATCGACACGTGTGGAGGAGAGAGAAAGAGGGTGCAACCCTCACACTTGAGTGATCAATTTAAGCTCCTCTTCAACCCTGATCAATTCCTTTAGTCAAGGAATGATAAATCTCAGTTAATATGAAGCATTTGAGACTGATTTCAATCAAATTGGAGCAAACCCCACTGATTTAGGAACTTGGATTTGCTCCATTATTTAATTAATTTTTAATTTAATTAATTAATATTTGATTTTTTGGATTTTCTTACGTGAGTGAGAGAAAAATCACACAAAACTTAGGAAAAGTGGGTTTATGGGTTTAATGGGTGCTCCGAGTTAGAAAATGAGTACCCCCATGAATGAAACTGACCTTTAACCCCACTTTTATTACAAGACCAATTTTTCAATTTAGACTTTAGAAAATAGCCTAAGTTTGGTGGAAAAATTAAAATTAAAAATTAAAAAAAAAACAAAACATTGGGGGACTTAGTGCATGCTCACATGAGTCTACCATAATGCCTAGCATGTTTATACATTGACACACAGACTCTAATAAACTCAATAGTCCTAAATGTCAAGCTGACCACCCCAACTTTGGAGGTATTGAGTGAAAAAATCAGAAATTATTAGTTGTTTATTCAACAACTAATAATAACCAAGGGAAAAAAAATTCTGAGCTGATCGGATTGACAAATGACTCTAGGAGACTGAGTCTTTTACAGACACTACCATGCTAGAACATTTTATTACAACTCACCCAAGGGGGTATGAACATGTGGTAGATAAAAAAAATACTTCCAAGAAGCGAGTTTGAAGGTCTTCTGAAGTCTGAACAAATCATCTTTGTCTGGTTCACCAGAATCACTTGATAACATCGACTAAGTATGACTTAGTAGGTAACATCTGGCTCCATCTAGGGACACATGATCTGAATAATATTCTCATCAAAGAAGAGGATGTCAGAACTCTGGAATCTCTGGTTTATACACCCTGTAAAAACATCTCAACTTGACAAGAAAACATCAGTAGTACAAGATTTATATAAAATCCAAATGAACCATTAAGCTGATTTATTTAAACAAAATAAATGTAGCTAACTAATGAAAGAAAAGTTTTATTATAGCTAAGTACAAAACATAAATGCAGAAAGTAAATGCTCTTTTTTAAGGAGTTGATTTTCCTACTCTAAGCATGATATAAAAAGGGTTAAGTGTGATCTAAAATCCAATGTAACCACCTAAGTATTTTATTAACATAAATAAAATTTTCCTTGTTTTTGGTTACCAGCCAAAGTAAGCATACTTTATTTAGAAAATTCAAACCTGCGTGATGATCCAGAATGGGCGGGTTGGATGGAAAATCATAGGCATGAATAAAGTCATTAAAGTTCTTCCCAAACTGGTATATGCTTGCACAGGATGCTTCTACCCATGACTGTATAGGACTGATATACCAATTGGTAAGATGACTCAGACTGACTACATCATCATATTGATCATTAGGGCTTATCAAATGATGACTCGTTGGATAATCCCCAAGTAGCACAAAATCATAAGAAATCTCTACATGTGAAGAAGATGGTTGAGATTGATATTCCACTGACTACATCACATCTAACTTTTCACAACACTGCTTCTCAATGTATTCGTTACTGTTGACTTTTTGTGGCTGTGCATGATATGAATCTGAATGATCATGTGAAAATTCTTAATGCTCCTCTTCCATACTAAGATTTTCCGAGGTATCGAGATCCACGCTACCCTCTATGGACATATCGTAGATTGGACTTCCACAAATTTTTTAACAGACACTCCCCTTGCTAGACATATCATGGATGAGATTCTCAATAATATTTTCACAAGTTTGATTATCTATGAAATTCCAATAGTCATCTCTCCCATCTATGTCGGATATGAGAGAGTCTTCCTTGCTGGTATCACATCCTAAGATATAAATACCCTCCTCTTTTTCATAATAATCATCCTTCAAAGTTTTGATTTCAAATATATTACAAGAAGTTAAACTTTCCAAAACTTCATCCCTAAGTGATGAACATAGAGGAGTGTCATCATACACATCATAAATTTCTTCATAAGTGTTGATCTCTGTAATGGTTTTCTCATGAGGGATTTCTAAAAAAATATTAGCATTACAACAAAATTTGAGAATACCTCAAATATTCAATTTTTTCAGTTATGGTGACACGAGGAGAGTATTCAACAATGCGTTCAATCATGGGTTCCTCATGAAACTCTTCAATATGATCATCCCAAGTGTGCTCATCTATAATGGAAGTCATGGGCTCCTTTAGATCCTTTAGGTAGGTAATGGCCCTTTCTACAATAGTTACCATATCTCCCTAACCATTATGCCACCTCTCAAAAAACATAGCACATAAGTCTTCAACGGAGGTAATGCATTTATAAGGAAGACCATAAAACCATATCCAAGCCTTCTTTTCCAAATAATTATCAAACATTCACATCATATTATCCCTATGAAGTATGTTGAGTTTATTCACAAATGAAAGAAAGGATATGATGTGACAGACAGTTGAATCACCATTTCGACAAAAAATTGGAGCATAAAAATATCCTCTATCCTTGAGATATGGTTCATAGTTAGGAAAACCTGGGATGCCCAAGAAATCAATGGGAGGATATGCATTGGAAACTTAAGCACCATAATCTTCATCATCCATAATGTCTTATCATTAGCATATATCAACCTTGTTTTTTGTACTAAACTGGAGCTATCAAATAATGCGTATTTAAAGAATTACTATGTTGTATGAGATCATCCACACATAGCAAGTCTCAACAAAATTATGAGAAAGTAGGGTTTTATCCCTTCAATGGAGTCGTCATGTGAAAAAGAAAAATAAGCATTTATAAATCTTTCACAAAAATTATTTTTTTCTTTTCTTTGTAAAAATATAAACTGAAAAAGTAGGTGGAGACGCTAGATGAAAATTAAAGATATACTGTAAGAATTCATCAAACAAAGCAAAAAAAAAGGGAAGAAAACAAAAGTCGTACTCCAGGAATAAAAAGATTTATCCCCGGCAACGGCACCAAAAGAATGTTACTGCCTTTCACAAACCTAGGGGGGAACATGGAAGAAATATTCAAGCCACTCGGTGTGTCCTTGGGGCAAATTATCGAGCTAAGGCTGTCACATTTTTCTTGAATCCTTTGTTTAGGCAAACTCCTAACGAATCCAAGGGGGTAGACCCTACAAGTTACTAAGGCTCGTTACTTAAGATGATGATGGTATTAAATGAGTATTTTTTTAGGAGTTTTCATTTAATAATTGTAAACAATAGATAACATGATGAGACTGTCACAAATAAGCATGATATGACACCCAATCACGTATAGATTGAAATAAATAAATTGTTGACCAGTGCCTTAAAATGGAGTCGAAAATAATTAAGAATGCTTTCAAGTGCTGGAGTGAATGGTGTGCAATTGTATCTTGGTACATTTTAAATTAAAGTGAAAATATGAGTGAATTAAATTAGGCGGGGGGACTTCAAATATACCCATGGGGTACTTGGAGTATGTCCAAAAGTAAAAACTACTACGACTACCCACAAGGAATGTGTGGGATGGATGGAGTCCTTGATACTATTTTCATAATACACCCACTAGGATGTAACAGATATCGGCACCTCAAGGTCACTATCCAGTAGTTCCCAATTCCTTTGGGTATTTTTCTACTGTTTATGATTTAATAGCGGCATTGGATTTTATCTTGCGGTGGTTAATTGGGAAAGTAAATCCTAACTATTCTAGTCACTCGCGTTGCTTTTGATGTAGCTTGACTGGTCGGATGAACTGCAGCCAAGTGCATAGCATACACACTAGAGTCTTGTAAATTTTAGTAAATTTTAAGAGCATGTTCTTGTTAAAAAAAAAGAACCTCCAAGAATATTTTTCATTCTAGTTGGACCTCAATCGCGGACTCAAAGAGGGGTTGATTTTACTGCTTTCTTGTGAAAAGTAACAATGAAAATAGAAGCAAAAACACACACGATGGGTTTTCTAATTAATCCTACCATGGTCCTCTTTCACCTTTCACTTTAATCGGGGATTCGTAGGGTAAGTATTAGTATTAATTTGATTTCAAAATATGGAATAATGACAAATATGATCAAAGTATACAATCCTGCATGGCAATACTAAGCTAGAGCAAAAAACGGGAAAAAATGCAAAAAAGTGAAATGGACGCGGATCTCCCCAAGGGGGATGGGGAGTGGGCTCGAAAGAGCCTACTCGAAGTGATTATTTATTATTAAAGGTTATAATATCAGAAAACTAATTTCACTTTGGTCCTCGTTATCTCGGATCCAAAGGCTTACAACAAGCCTACAACAAGCCTAAAAGGAAGTACAACAGTGGGGGAAGCCTCCAGAAAGCTCCAGTTCACCCAAGAGTCGTATAATGAGCATAGTATCCTTTTATTTTTTGTGAAACCTGATAAAAACCAGCAATATATTAAAATAAAATATTCCCAAAACCACTTTAAAAGTGCTTTGGGTCACCACACCAATTACTCAAAAAAAAGTCTAAGTTAAAAATTGGTAAAAAAGAAACAATTTAGTTTTGCTAAAGGGAACTAAGAAAAGCAAGCTTTCCTTGGGATCTTGGCTTGATTTTTGGGCAGAAAATATGATGTGCACTTTATTGTAGAATTTAAATATTTACAGAATGAAAAAATAAACTACCTTATGATCAAGCTTTAGATCTATGATTTAGCTACTTGCAAAAATGAATTTCTTCACATAGATCTATCTTTAAAACATGATATTCTTTATGAGATTTCATATATAAGAAACAAGACTCTTAGGAACTAGATCTAAGAATGTATAAGAAATTTTTAGAATTAGATCTTATCATAAGAGGATGAACAAGTAACTGGAAGATTGATTTTAATAAAATGGAGGAAGAGAAGGGGAAAGGCCTGTTGTTGGATAGATCTACAAGGGAAAATTGTTAGTGGAATATAGAGGGGAAATGCCTTCACAAATTTTTTGGATGTACAGTGGATTCATACTAGATCCAAATATAATCCAATCCTTGCCACCTAAAAGATAAACATACAACCTTGCACAAAACCTTATGAGATATGGATATATATATGAAAGAGAGACAAGAATTGCATGCAAATAAGCTTATTAAACATGTATAAGCTAGATATTCAAACACATATGCTATGAGATATAGAAAAACAAGTAATCTTACTTTCCCAACTACACTCGTATTGATTCTGGTCAATCATTCAATCTAGATAAGGTTCAGATGCAGAAATTGAGAGAAAAGTCAACAACATCAATAGCCGCAAGACAATGCTTATTCCACACACATGAGAGCATTACACAATTTGGAATCCAAATATTATTTATTCCAATAATGAAAAGATTAAAATAGTATTACAATAGCAAGCCTATTCTCTCCAACTCAAACTAGCTTTAAGAAGGGAATGGCAACTTCAATTTATGGCCACACTAGCCAAGAGGGGTGCAAGCCTCACTGAAGGAGAGACTGCAGCTAATGGAGAGTTAAGCCGAGTCCGATATGAGGATGAAATAATTCTAACTCAGCAAGAACTACAAATCAGAGTTACACCTCACTCAGTGAACTCACCCATCCATCAAACCACTGCCAAATTGATCCACATGTGTGGAGGAGAGAGAAAGAGAGCGCAACCCTTAAGCTTGAGTGAGCCAGTTAAGCTCGTCTTTAGCCGTGATCAATGCCTTTAATCAAGGAATGAAAACTCTCAGTCAATCTGAAGCTGATGAGACTAATTTCAATCAAATCGGAGCAAATCCCACTAATTTAGGAACTTGTATTTGCTCCATTATTTAATTAATTTTTAATTAAATAAATTAATATTTGATTTTTTGTATTTTCGTACCTAGGTGATGGAAAAACCACTCAAAACTTAGGAAAAGTGGGTTTATGGGTTTACTGGGTGCTCCGAGTTAGAAAATGAGCACCCCCATGACTGAAACTGACCTTTAACCCTAGTTTTATTACAAGACCAATTTTTCCATTTAGACTATTAAAAAATAGCCTAAGTTTTGTGAAAAAATTAAAATTAAAAATTAAAAAAAAAACCTAGGGGGACTTAGCACATGTTCATATGACTCAACCAGAATTCCTAGCATGTTGATACATTGACACAAAAACCCTAATAACCTCAATAGGCCTAAATTTCAAGCTGACCACCCCAGCTTTGGAGGTATTGAGCGAAAAAAAAAAAATTATCAGTCGTTTATTCAACAACGAATAATAACCAAGCGAAAAAACACTGTGGGATGATTGGATTGACAAATGAGTCCAGGAGACTGAGTCTTTTATAGACACTACCATGCTAGAACATTTTATTACAACTCCCCAAAGGGGGTATAAGCATGTGGTAGATAAAAAACTCTTCCGAGAAGCAAGTCTGAAGGTCTTGTGAAGTCTGAACAAATCATCTTTGTCCAGTTCACGAGGCTCACTTGATAACACCGAATAAGTATGAATTAGTAGGTAACATAGTGAATGACGCAACACATGAAAAACATCTCCCATGTAGTCAAATGTTAATGGGAGATCTACTTAGAAATTTGAATGTGAACATTTGTGAGTAGATTAAGTATGTTGATGATTTAGGCCTACTACAACTTAAGAATAGGAGAATGATATCACAAAGTAGGGTATTTCAAATCCTATCTTTGGATAGAGCTATTGGATTGGAATTATATAAGATGTTGTATCTATGATCCATAGGATAATTATCATTGAAGTATATGCAAGTGATCTAATGGTTATGCACACATTGAACATAATCTCCCACTAAATCACCATTTTAAGTTCAATATACTCAGTGGATGGATCATCTTCATAATTATATAAGATATTATATCTATTATTAGGAAGAGAATTAACAATTAAACAAAATCAAGTAATCTAATGTTATGCATAAAATTCCTGCTAACTCTGCATGAATCTATGTCTTGAGTCTACATTTTAACAAAATAACTCACCATTTCATGGGATTCCACCCCATGAATCCTTTTAGCAAAAATGGTCATAACACTTTCTACAACCCTAACATCAGGAAAACCAATCAATCTACCTTTGGAAATACTCAAAACCAAAATTTTTGAACTCCCTCTTATATCATAGGAATCAATGTTTCTTTCTATATAATAGGTGTCACCCTAACTATCTCGCATTAGAGGAAATTTCAATTTAAAATGGGCCTTCAAAAAATAATACAAATTCCATGTCATCATGTATTAGCCAATCAAAATTCTTTAAAATTCAAAAAGGGAGCACCTCTTAAACAAATTTTTAATATAAATTTGGGAATATGTATCATAAAAACTACTTTTTTGTTTGTATTTTCAACATATATCCCTGTGTTTTTACTCAAATTTTGATTGGGATAGCTCGTTGGACACGGAATAAAATTCTGCATCCAACAAGTACCCACTCGACATACTTTTGATGGGCCCTGCTACCCCCCCAAAAAAATAAATACCTGAACAAACGTGATGATGACATATGCATCCAACAAGCTCTCCCGATCAAAATTTGAGTAAAAATATAGGGAGATATGTTCAAAATACGAACAAAAAAGTTTTTTTTTCTTTTCTTCCTCCAAAATTAATAAATATTATTTTATTATTTTAACTATTATTTTATTAATTTTCCTTAGAGGCCCATTTTGAGTTGAAATTTCCTCTAATGCAACACCGTGACTTACATTTAATCACAAACTTGTTCCCAAGTATTTATTACCTCATCCCCCCTATAAAAAGAGCCTCCAAAGCCTAGAATTCAAAGCACATGCAACATGCCCTCATCCATATATACACACAAAATAGTGTCCTCAAATAAAACTTCTAGTCCAAATAATTTCATATTCTAAGTATTATCACATGCTTACATAAGCACATATAGGAAAAAGTCCATTTCTTGGCATAATAAGTAAGTTCAAACTTATTAAACCTAGATACATGAATAAAAAAAACAATAATTAAAACATAAACTTAGTCATTTTATGTTGAAAATATTTACTTTTTGTAAATAAGAATACAAATTTAAAAATTACAAACTTAACCAAATCTTAATATGTTTAAGTTAATGTAACTATGTTTAATATATTATACCAATATAGTGATTGAAATATGATAATATAAATAATAATAACATTAAAATTTCTAATTTTTAATTTAACTTAATGATAATAATTTAATGTCCTAAAATCATAGAAGTCAATCATGAATAAGTCCAAACATATGGACTCATTGGTTTATAGTTTTAAATAAATAATAATAAAAATATAAATAAACTCAAAATATAGAAGCATTGGTTTGAATAATGAAATTAATTAAACAAAATAGGTCAAACTATTTTTATGTAAAAACTAAAATAAAATGAGTATAGACTTGGGAATGGAATGTTCATTTTGGCGTGAGCGTGTATGGTGTGCGTAGTGTACTCCATAAGTAGAAGGCATGTAAAAAATTAAATTAATTAATTATTATAATTTATTATTAAATTTGGATCTTAAAATTTGCTTTGACGCTCGATTATTCTACAACTACACCCACCTAGTATTGTCCATCCTCACACGATGGATTCCTATAATCCTCTAAAGGCCAACTACACCCACCTATTCTATTTTCTGCTTTTAATATGTATCTCATTATCGATCTCTGAGTGTTCAACTTTGTAACGGCTTCTTTATTAGGGTTATGGCAATGGACTCAAGGAATGTATGAGGAAATAAAATCACTGATACTCTAGTCCACATATGTATGCATCTCTGTCTCCTCCTGTCTCTGCGTTTTTATTTTTTTCCTTATCCCAATCAAATCTAGAGTTTCTACCCACCTCTCTATTTTCAGTGAATTTTAACACATCAAACCCTCCATTTTTTATCATCTTATCAGCCATATTTACTGATGTAATGGCATATAATCGGATGATCTCATTTGTTTTTCGGCCTTCCGTTGTAAGGACAAGCAGAGTGCAGAAATTTTCTTGTCTATAGGTACGTTTAAAGTTCTAGTTTTTGTTCTAAATACCACATTCTTGTTCATTTGCTCGCTATTCTCACTAGCTTGCTCAATGGGTGTGCCAGTGGGAGATCTTGTTCCAGTTACATAACCGTAACCAGAAAATTGAGCTGATGTCCACATATCAATTTCCATTCATCGGAGAGATAGATCCATTTGTTGGATATCTAGAGCGGATCCCACGCCTGCTCTTGTACAACAAGTTACATATCCAGTAGATGATCCCAATATGAAACAACTAAGAGTAGGAAAAGACTCTTTACTGTCCAACGATGATGCCTCTAGCCAAGAAAGCTCGATCCAAAACCTCCAACCAAGAAAGCTAAATCCAAGAACCTCCAACGAGTGTTTATAGAGACTCTTTACTATCCAACGACGATGGCTCTAGCCAAGAAAGCTCGATCCGAAAACCTCCAACCAAGAAAGCTAAATCCAAGAACCTCCAACCTAGTGTTTATTGAGTCTGAATGTTAGTGTTTGTGCCTTAGTCCTGAGTCTTGATTGTAGGCGTGTGGGTGGAAATGGATTTGGAAGGACCTGATCTACATGATGCTGCTTGAATGCCCTTTATCTTGGATGTCTATTTTGATGTTCTCTTTTCATATTTTTCCTCTATATATCATTAGCAATATTTGAGGGTTTGTCTTTGTAATGACTTCTTTATGGAATTCACTGCAGATACCTTTTTGGTTAGTGCAATGGAACGAAGAAGATATGATGAACAAAGAAGGTACTACACTCCTATCTCCTATCTACTACACTCATACTACTACACTCCTATCTCCTATCTACTACACTCGTACTACTACACTTCTATCTCCTACTATACACTCCTACACAAAGAAGGAAAGAAAATCCTTGCTACTACACTCCTATCTCCGCGTTTTTATTTTTTTCTTATCCCAATCTATATGGTGTGATGTTCTCTTTTATTTTTTTAATATGTATCTCATTAGCGATCTCTGAGTGTTCATCTTTCTAACGACTTGTTTATGGCATTCACCGTAGATACAAAAGAACAGAAAATGATTAGGGTTATGTCAATGGAAAAAAGAATGTATGAGGAAAGAACTCCTCCTACGTTTTTAATTTTTTCTTGTCGAAATCAAATCTATTGTAGAAATGAGTTTCTACCCACCTCTCTATTTTTAGTCAATTTTTAACACATCAAATCCTGTAGCTTTTATCATCTTATCAGCCATAATTAGTCTATTATTAACCCTTCCTGGGACATCAGTAAGATGTAATGGCATAATCAGATGACAAGCAGAGTGTAGGTATGTTTAAACTTCTAGTTCTTATTCTAACGACAACATTGTTGTTCATTCAATTACTATTCGGACCCCAAAAATAGCTTTCTCAGCTATCATGCCATGGAAGATCTTGTTCCAGTTACATAACCCTAACCAGAAAAACTAGTTGACGCCCACATATCAATTTCCATTCCTTGGAGAGATAGATCCATTTGTTGGATACCTAGAGAGGATCCCACTCCTGCTCAACGACAGGTTACATATCTGGTAAATAATCCCAATCAAAAACAACTCCGAGTAGGAAGAGTCTCTCTATCCATATAAGGTTATAGACAACGATGCGTCTAGCAATTTCTGTAGCCAAGAAAGCTCGACCCAAGAAAACTCGCCCCAAGAGCCTCCAACCCGGTCGGAGTAGAGGAAGTAGGAATCTCATGTGTCTTCTCTTAATTAGAGATAATTTTTGCCTTGATCCCTTTGTCGTCATTGTTTTCTTATTCTTGTTGAACATCATTACCAGGTCCATGCGAAAGAGAAAGGAGGGGTTTATCATACGTATAGAGAACAAATTAAATAATTACTGATTAGGGATTGAATGAAACACTACAAACCAGGCATTCAATCACTATGAACAAGCCCACCGAGGAGACCTTGTTGTTGATATCCCATATACCAACAAAACACATTAATCCTAACCGCTTACTAGAACTCAACCTTCAAAGAGAGTATTCATATTAATTTGGGCACTTAACATTGAAGAGAGTACATTGCAATTTCCTCATCCATAAGTAAACTTATGTACATAACTAATGTATCATTTAAAAATCAATGCCAAAAGTTTCTGTAACTTTAATGGAATTTTTTAAACTTTGTTATTTTTCCTCACTTCAAGTTTGATATTAATTTGGGCACTTGACATTGAAGAGAGTGCATTACAATTTCCTCATCCATAAGTTTACTTATGTACATAACTAAAGTATCATTTAAAAAACAATGCCAAAAGTTTCCCTAACTTTAATAGAATATTCTAAACTTTGTTAATAATAGCGTGGGGAGGAGGGAGAGGGTGGAGAGGGTGGAAGGGGTGGGGAGGAGGAGGAGGAGGTTGAGGGAGGGGGGGGAGAGAGAGGCGAAGAGGAAGGGGTATAGAGAGAAAAGGGTGGGGGGAGAGGGAGAGAGAGAGAGAGATAGGAGAGAAAAGTGGGGTGGGGAGAGAGAGAGAGAGACAGATAGAGAGAGGAAGCTTATGAGAGATAGAGATTTAGGCATAGAGAGAGAGGTGGGTTGAGGGAGAAGGGGAGGTGTGAAAGAGGGAGAAAGAGAGAATAGAGAGAAGGGGAGGGAGGGAGGAAGAGAGAGAGGGGGATGTAAAGGGAGGGATACAGAGAGAGATAGAGAGAGAGGGGGAGAGAGGGAGAGAGAGACTTGGAGAGAGAGGGGGTTAGAGAGAGAGAGTGATGGGAGGAGATGAAAAGGGAGAGGAGAGAGAGAAGGGGGAAGGGAGGGAGGGAGAGATAGG
>LPNX010122283.1:124454-135852 GCA_001517045.1 Pseudotsuga menziesii
AATAGAAAAGGGGGTATGGGTGAGAGAGACAGAGAGGCATAGAGAGAGAGAGGAGTAGAGAGTGAGGGGTGTATAGAAACAGAGGGGTGGGGAGGAGGGACAGAAATATGAGAGAAAAGGGGGGTAGAGATAGATGGAGAGAGAGGGGGAGAGAGAGATAGAGATAGAAGAGGGAGATTGAGAGAGACAGAGGGAGAGGGAGGGAGAGATGCTTGTAATATGAGGCTTGGTTTAGCTCTAGATGGTGTGAACCCATTCTCATATTAGAGTATGAAATGGTCAACTTGGACATTTTTTTTAATAAACTATAACTTGCCTCCATGGTTAGAAACCAAACCATTCTTCTTGATGTTTTCATTAAGTATACGAGGAAAGAAAAGTGTCACTTCAGATAGAATTTATGTGTATTTAGATCCATTATTTGATGAGATAGAAAAATTATGGAAAGGAATTGAAGTAATTCAAGTTTTAAGGGTTTGTAATTCTATCCAATTCACTTTATGAGACTATTTATTATTTAAGATACATGATATTCATGCATATGGAACATTGGATATTCTAAATGTTCAAGGATACCATGGATGATCAGCTTGCATGTTTAAGGCTTTTGTGAGACACTCGAGTAGTTTTCATAACTGCATTTATTGTGGGAATCGTTCCTACCTTAAAATGGAGCATCCATATCATTGACAAAAGGCATGTTTCAATGGTAAAGAAGAGAATCATGAAGCATCATTGGCAATAAAAACTGATTACATTACTCAGAATGGAGAAAAATTAATGTAGTTTATTAAGGATGGTGGAATTTGTTATAGTAAAAATGATCCACTTAATGATACTCGTGTAAAAATATTGTGCATATTCTATAAGTGTCCATACTTTAAGCACATATCCATTAGGCATATTGTTGACTTTATCCATAGTGAGAAAAACATATTTTTTTCTATTATAGAAAGCCTTTTTGGTGCATATAATATAGTGCCATCATGCATAGACCTTCAACAACTAAATATTTGTCAAAATATTTGGGTTGAAAAATTTGGTGATGGAAAATATAGAAATCATATTTCTCCTTATGTGTGGACAAAGGAACAACCTGCATAGTTCTTAAATTTGATGTCTCAAACTCGCTTTCCTACTGGATATGTAAGTAGTAATATTAGAATCTAAATTTACAATAATATCTTAAGAGTCCTCAAGACCCATGACTATCATGTCATAATCTAGGATTGTAAAATACCCGTTATACCTTAATGCCCTTATGTTTGACAAAGGTGGGGGTAATTTTTTTTTTTATTTCACTCTTACTGCAAATGAGTCAATCATATTAGTGTCAGACTTTACAACCCCAATTACCATTCAATACAAAATCATGCATTGTCAAAACAACTTATAAACCTTTATACAACCACACAAACTGGTGTGAGTTCAGATTAGCTAGGGAGATGTTCCTGCAACATTATTAATTACTTATGGCACACAGAGGTATGTAAATCATAATCTATGGTCAAATATTTTATACATTTTCCTTTGGTATCAATTATATAGGGTTTAGCATTTCTTGGTACACACGACATCCTACCTATGCTGGTCATATTAATAATCGGTAACTTCATAAGGGAACACCATACATGTAACAACCCCATTGTAACATGCCCATTATCACATACCCACATTATCAAGACAAAATTTAACCAATTTGTCTAAACAACATATTTGCTTATCCGCAACTTGTTAGTATTCATGACACATTATATCTTCTTATAATTCCATAGTATATGGACTTACTCTGAATGGCATTTCTCACCTTTCCTTAGAACTTTATCCTCTAGTGAAGGATTTACCCTGTACTATGACATACTATACCTCCATGTGTGCTACAAGGACTTCCCTTAATGCGTAGAGCTTCAGAGCGCAGAGATCTCCCAAAGAACGCATAGCTCATTCCCTAGAGAATAATCAACATTTTTTGTGGGGAACCAAAACATAGATCCCCTATTTCCAAAAACAAATCCCTTTACTTTTTCTCCTCCTTTTTTCCTTGCACTTGCCTTACTTTAATAGTGAGAGGGCAGTTGTCTTCCACCTGATATTTCTCCACTAATGTCGAGATATTTTTCCCTACAGTGATTTGGGTTACTATTTCCCCATCCTCCTATTCTGACAGCTCATTTATGGAAAGGAAAAATTTGGAGGAAGATCTGCCATAAAATCCTCCATAGGATTCTCTTACAAGAGTTAGTTACTTCCTCCTCCAAATGCTAATTTGGGTAGGAATCCAAAGATATATATATGTATATTAAAAGTAAATCCTTGATACGTATATTTATATATATTAAACCATATATGAATACTTCCAAATAATGGTACAGTATATGTCACCACTATTCAAATTGAGGAAATATGATATGCATTTGATGGCATTTTCTTCATATTATTAAGGTGACCATAACATCTAGTCCCTTAGTAATTAATTATTTAGCTTTCCCTTCGTTTGGCTCTTTCAATAATTCTTTGACCCTCTTTGTCGAGGCTAATATGATATTTCTAAAATCCCTATTGAAGGAGTGCGCTTCAATATAATATAATATATACTATTCCTACCACGTAGGAACCTCACTATCACCCTTTTAATATATAGATAAATATATATTTATATGAATAGTTCCATATAGTATTCAAGGCATATTATATGTCAGTAATATTCATTAGAGGAAATTTCAACTCAAAATGGGCCTTTCAACTTTGATTCAAATTCCATGTGATCATGTGTTAGCCAATGAAATTGCTTTAAAATTGAAATACTGTATAGGTCTTAAACACTTTTTTAGTATAAATTTGGGAATAGGTATCATAAAAAAAACTAATTTTTTTGTTTGTATTTTCGACATATCTCCCTGTGTTTTTACTCAAATTTCGATCGGGAGAGCTCATTGTATGTGGAATTGAATTTTGCATCCAACGAGTACCCACTCGGCATACTTTTAATGGACCTCGCTACCCCAAAAACAAGAAATACCTGAAAAAATGTGATGATGACATCATCATCATGTTTTTTCAGGTATTTGTTGTTTTTGGGGAGCGGGGTCCATCAAAAGTTTGTCGAGTGGGTACTCGTTGGATGTGGAATTTAATTCCACATCCAACGAGCTCTCCCAATTGAAATTTTAGTGAAAACATAGGGATATATGACAAAAATACAAACAAAAAAGTAGTTTTTTTCTTTTCTTCCTCCAAAATTAATAAATATTATTTTATTATTTTAACTATTATTTTATTAATTCTTTTTAGGAGGACTATTTTGAGTTGAAATTTCCTCTAATGAAATCGATATGTATGGGTATGTACCTGGTGACATCTCGTTCCTTTTATTTTCATTCTCTAAGGTGACTACGACATATAGTTCCTCAATGATTTTTCCTTAGGTTGTTTCCCTCTTTGGTTTCTTTTTTTACTTTCTAGATAACAACTTAACCCTTTTGTCAAGATTATTATCATTGAAATCTTTTAGATCATGTCTTGATTACTTTTGGTTTTAAATAGCTGGCTATCGTATTTTAATTGCGCTAACTATGGCGACATAGGAATCTCTGTAGGATGCCATAGTTAAGATGATACTAGAGCTACGTTATCAAAATTAAGGCTCTCTGACCATTCTCTTTTCATTTTCGTCATGTGTTCAGTTGTCCGTCGTTGAGCTACATTCAAATCCTAAGTCTCCTAAGGAACTTTAGATGGTATTAATTACAAGGTCTTACTGGTGGGGCCTTGGCCTTGAGCTCCTCACCAGAAGAGGAATATAATGTTCAGTCATAATTTACTAAATATTTATGGTACACAAGAGGGACATCACATCCTTTCCCCCTTAAAAAACAACACCATCCTCGGTGTTCTTGTTTTGCAACAAGTTTTCTTCACCTCTTGGGTCATCATCTCCTGCTTTGTATCTTTCTATTCTTGTTTTCATAAATTTTTATTGATATTCATAATTTTCTATTGTTCTAAACCTGTAGTTTTCCTGTAAAAATATCGGGTCTACCCTTTAATTCATTCATTCAAAAAGTCAAAATTCCATAATTTAACTTGAAACATAAACAAGAGGTCCTTTTGTAGCATCATATTCGTGAATTATGGAATCACCTTCTAATATTTAATTGTATTTTCGTCATCATAATACATAATTATTTATCAATAATGTGATTGATTCATAAATAATCTGCTTGGATACTTAGCTACTCATTCACCTTTCTTTCTCATTTTCACATTAAGACATGTAACCGTCTAATAACTTGGAAAGTTTGTTAACGCATATTTCCTTTTGTTATCTTTCAAACTCTCCCTGGAGTTCTGTACCAATTCTCGTGTGGACTTACAACAATTCTTGAGCTTATTATCCCTTTTAACCATGAGTTAAAAGTTTTCTCCTTAGTGACATCAAATAGCGTCCTGTCTTCCAGATGTCATTTTTGCCTAGGTCTTATTCTTGCCACACTATATGCCTAACACTAAGGTGCTCATGCAACAATCGCTTGCTTAACACCATTGTGCTCCTGCAGCATATATGCCTAACACCAATGTGCTCATGCGGCACTTGCCTAACACCATTGTGCTCCCACATCATTCAAATTTTTTCTTGTTCATATTTAGTATAAATTTCACTTGGATTATTCGTAACGCACACTCCTTGGTGCTTCACATGACTTTACTATCATTGTCCCGATTAATGACATTGGCCTCATAGTTAATTAACATCTATCGACAAACATAATTTTCATTCATTTAATCAACGCTACCTAAGTTGTAGTGATTGTACCCTTACCATCATTCATGGTTCATGCCATCTCATAACTCACTCAGAAATAAACCACCACTTATTTACAAGTGGATTTTTGAATCCATGTCTTAAATTGATCGTGAGATGGTCAGAAGCATTGTAAATCCCTGTAATATTAGTACGTAAGACCACAATCCATAGTTAAACCTTGGTTAATAGAAACCTTGAAAATACAAAATTTATAATAAGACAAAAAAACAACACTCATTTTTTAGTGGCTTAGCTCCTTATTTAAGCCAGTGAATTTTTTTTTTCAACAAAATAGTCTGTTTCAATTGGTGGTGTCCCATGCATACTCCTGCAAGGTTATTCCATAATGTTATACGTTTTTCATTCACTCATCATTTTTTCAAAAATGTCAAATAGAAATTTCCCAACACTCAGACTTTAGATCTTCAACTCGACCATTAAGGCAGAGATTATAAATATCCGAACTATAATGATTCTAAAGTAAAGATCTTACTCTATCCTTTCAAAATGACTAAGCTAAAAAAATAAATTAGAGACGATATTTTCCCTCTAGATTCGTTCAACTAAATCACATGTTACGCACATGCGTCATATAGATGCCATCAAAATTTTTTGTTAGTTATACCCCAACCCCAAATTAATGCATTTGTGGAATTTGGATACCCTCACACGTTATTAGACTTAAGGCAAGTCCAAATTTTTACCTGCAATTTCAATGGCAATGCAACTGTTATCAGACCCAAAGGATATAAATCATAAATAAAATGCGGTAACAAATTCATACACTTTAATCAAAGGAATTTTCAAGCATCAAATCTAGATATGACTTGGCTGGAAGGACATCAAACCATCAATACATATGTAAATATTGTAAAGCATTATTAACAACTATACCAATCGTAGTGATCTAGTCACAACAGTGGACAAGTAATTTAAAATTTAATTTATACCTGTCAGCTTCCCCCTGTGAATAATACCTAAACATATGAAACATATTTATTCATAAAAATCCTACAAATTCTGATTATGCAAGTGCGAATTATGATAGCTACCCATTCGCACAATCTACACCATCAATACCATGTTGATCGATTCCAAATCGATTTGGTCCTTAAGAAAACTCAAAACACAGATGATATTTTGATTTAGAGATCATACTCATATGGCCGTGTGTCAACTAGGACAATAGTATGTAGAGTATAGAATGTTTAATC
Organism: Pseudotsuga menziesii; assembly: GCA_001517045.1. Classification (NCBI taxonomy): domain Eukaryota; kingdom Viridiplantae; phylum Streptophyta; class Pinopsida; order Pinales; family Pinaceae; genus Pseudotsuga; species Pseudotsuga menziesii. The sequence goes on from LPNX010122283.1 coordinate 130,473, forward strand.
AATGCAGATCCATACTATATTCTTACATTAGATCTTGCTCATAAATTTAAACATGTGACAAGAAATTGAACCATAGTAAAAGAATGTCAAATCTTTTATGTACAAAAATTAAACATAAAAAGAACTATCTTTAGAGAGACAGTTGCAAGTTGTGTAGAACAATTTTTTTTTTTCCTTTAGTCAAGCAGAAAAAGTGTGTGAATATGATCTCTAGTAGGAAGTTTCAAATTTGTTTCCTAATAGCCAATTGTACAACATTTACATGATTTCCTAAAATTACTTTGTTGTTTGAGAATCTAGACAACATAACCAAATGTCATGTGAACCCCCTTTTTATTTTCTTTAATGCATTAAGAAACAAGAGGATCCCAAAATTAGTAAAAAACCATCCTGTTAGCCTGATTGTGGAAATATTTCATGCTTAATATGATCATCCGATAATTTTAACGAAAAACATAAATACAAAATTTAAGCAGATGTGGAGCTTCTGACTACATTATTCCTATAATTATCCTGCATTTATAATCCACCTTTATTCGAGTTGAATTTGCTAGTTAGGATTGCATAGAACTATTTTCAAGATAGGGAAACCTGACTAAGGGGCCAGAATAAATCTTGGCTCAATCCAGAACCACCCCTTATTCCTTAATCCCTTAAGTTCTACTTGCACATGCCAGATAGGATAAAGTTGGAGCAAGTAAACCTTGACAGTTAGTTAAAATATAAGCTCGCAGATACCTTATGCAGTTGCCCTTAATTACATAAGATTCATGTAAGTTTTAGAAAAGTTGTAACTATTTTAGTTTGAAATGCTGCAGAATTCAGCTTTTTAAGTAGAACTATACATAGACTCCAATAAAATACCCTACTATAGAATAAATCATTCAAGATTCAAACATTGTTGGGAAAATATTTAGTCAAATTTTCAATACCTTACCATAGGAATGGGTCATAAGCCAGTTGGATTTGACGAAAGAAATAAGTTGTCAAAATTCTATAATTTAACTTGAAACATAGACAAGAGGTCTTTTTGTAGCATCATATTCGCGAATTATGGAATCATCTTCTAATCTTTAATTGTATTTTCATCATCATAATACATAATTATTTCTCAATAATGTAATTGATTCATAAATAATCTACTTGGATGCTTAGCTAGTCGTTCATCTTTCTTTCTCATTTTCACATTAAGACGTGTAACCGTCTAATAACTTGGAAAGTTTGTTAACGCATCTTTCCTTTTTTTATCTTTCAAACTCTCCCTGGAGTTCTGTACCAATTCTCGTGTGGACTTACAACAATTCCTGAGGTTATTCTCCCTTTTAACCATGAGTTGAAAGTTTTCTCCTGAGTGACATCAAATAGTGTCCTGTCTTCCAAATGTCAATTTTTCCTAGGTCTTATTCTTGCCACTCTATATGCCTAACACTAAGGTGCTCACGCAGAAATCACTTGCCTAACACCATTGTGCTCCTGCAGCATATATGCCTAGCACCAATGTGCTCACATGGCAATCACTTGCCTAATACCATTGTGCTCCCACGGCATTCAAATTTTTTCTTGTTCGTATTTAGTATAAATTTCACTTGGATTATTTGTAATGCACACTCCTTTGTGCTTCGCATGACTTTACTATCATTGTCCCAATTAATGACATTGGCATCCACTTGGCCTCATGGCTAATTAACATCTATCAATAAACATAATTCTCATTCATTTAAACAACATCACCTAAGTTGTAGTGATTGTACCCTTACCATCATTCATGGTTCATACCATCTCATAACTCACTCAGAAATAAACCACCACTTATTTACAAGTGGATTTTTGAATCCATGTCTTATATTGATCATGAGATGGTCGGAAGCATTGTAAAGCCTTGCAATATCAGTACATAACACCACAATCCATAGTTAAACCATGGTCCATAGGAACCTTGAAAATACAAAATTTATAATAAGATAATAAAACAACACTCATTTTTGAGTGGCTTAGCTCCTTATTTAAGCCAATGAATTTTTTTTTGAAACAAAATAGTCCGTTTCAATTGGTGGTGCCCCACGCATACTCCTGCAAGGTTATTCCATAATGTTATACGTTTTTCATTCACTTATCATTTCTTCAAAAATGTCAAATAGCAATCTCCCAACACTCAGACTTTAGATCTTCAACTCGAATATTAAGGCAGAGAATATAAATATCCAAACTATAATGATTCTGAAGGAAAGATCTTACTGTATCCTTTCAAAATGACTCAGCTAACAAAATAAATCAGAGACGATATTTTCCCTTTAGATTAAGTTCAACTAAATCACATGTTATGCACATGCGTCATATAAATTCCATCAAAAGTTTTTGTTAGTTATACGCCAACCCCAAATTAATGCATTTGCGGAATTTGGATACCCTAACATGTTATCAGACTTAAGGCAAGTCCAACATTTTAACAGCAATTTCAACAACAATGCAATCGTTATCATACACAAAGGATATAAATAATAAGTAAAATGTGATACCAAATTCGTACACTTTAATCAAAGGAATTTTCAGACATCAAATCTAGATATGACTTGGATGGAAGGACATCAAACCATCAATACATATGTAAATATTGTAAAGAATTATTAACAGTTGTACCAATCATATTGATCTAGTCACAACAGTGGACAAGTAATTCAAAATTTAATTTATACCTTTTAGCTTCCCCCTGTGAATAATACCTAAACATATGAAACAGATTTATTCATAAAAATCCTACAAATTCTGATTACCCAAGTGCGAATTATGATAGCTAACCATTCCCACAATCTACACCATCAATACCATGTTGATCGATTCCAAATCGATTTGGTCCTTAAGAAAAATCAAAACACAAATGATATTTTGATTTAGGGATCATACTCATATGGTCGTGCGTCAACTAGGACAATTGTATGTAGATTATAGAATGTTTAATCAATGCAGATCTATACTGTATTCTTACATCATATCTTGCTCATAAATTTAAACATGTGACAAGAAATTGAACCAAAATAAAAGAATGTCAAATCTTTTATGTACAAAAATTAAACATAAAAAGAACTATCTTTAGAGAGGCAGTTACAAGTTGTGTAGAACAAATTTTTTCTTTTTCTTTTTTTCCTTAAGTCAAGCAGAAAAGGTGTGTGAATATAATCTCTAGCAAGCAGTTTCAAATTTGTTTCCCAACAGCCAATTGTACAACATTTACATGATTTCCTAAAATTACTTTATTGTTTGAGAATCCAGACAACATAACCAAATGTCATGTGAACCCCCTTTTTATTGTCTTTAATGCATAAAGAAACAAGAGGATCCCAAAATTAGTCAAAAACCATCCCGTTAACCTAATTGTGGAAATATTTCATGCTTAATATGATCATCCAACAATTTTAATGAAAAACATAAATACAAAATTTAAGCAGACGTGGGGCTTCTGACCACATTATTCCTATAATTATCCTGCATTTATAATCCACCTTTATTCGAGTTGAATTCACTAGTTAGGATTGCATAGAACTGTTTTCAAGACAAGGAACCCTGACTAAGGGGCGAGAATAAATCCCGGCTCAATCCGGAAACACCACTTATTACTTAATCCATTAAGTTCTACTTGCGTCTCCCAAATAGGATAAAGTTGGAGCAAGTAAACATCGACAGTTCGTTAAAATTTAAGCTCGAAGATACCTTATGTAGTTTCCCTTAATTACATAAGATTCATGTAAGTTTCAGAAAAGTTGTAACTATTTTAGTCTGACATGCCACAGAATTCGGCGTTTTAGGTAGAACTATACATAGACTCCAATAAAATACCCTACTACAGAATAACTCATTCAAGTTTCAGACATTGTTGGGAAAATCTTTAGTCGAATTTTCAATACCTTACCATATGAATGGGTCGTAAACCATTTGGATTTGATGAAAGAAATACTTTTGTTATACCTTCATCCATGATGTTTCTTTGATTTTCTTCGTTACCTCCTTCGATCTTTGGAGGTTCACTCGGACAACTTATCCCCCTCGCTCATTAGTGTCATGCATCCACAAATAAAAACAATCGATTGGTTAGAGCTATCATATTCATGCATCCTAACTACATGTTTAACCCAAATAGGCCCGTGTGATGTCACTTTGGCTCTGATACCATATCTAATGAACCCCAAGATTTTCAAAATAAAAATTTCATGCGCTAACAAAACAACATATAAAAAAATAATATACAACCATACAAACTATTGTGAGTTCAGATTAACTATGGAGATGTACCTACCACGTCGTTGATTACTTATGGAACACATGTGTATGTAAATAATAATGTATGGCCAAAAATTATGCAATTTCCCCTTTTATAAATTCTTTAGTGTTTAGCCTTTCTGGAAAACGTGACATTCCTAACTATGATGATAATCATAAACTATACAATGCATCCCTATTTAAATAACCATGTGTCCTTTCATACAAGAATAATCATACCCATTTTTTAAGATAGAATTCAGTACATAACGACCTGAAACCTCTTATCCTAACCGTGGGTCTCCAGGTGGTTATTGTATCGATAATAAGTCTTCATAACAAAATTTATCACTAACTAATGAAATGCAAAACTTAGCACTTCAATTCCGTCCATAGCATAGTCTTTACAGATATTTGATCCATAACATAATAGTTTGGTAAAAGACAGTATGTATATGTAATTATTGAAGGTTCTCCATGTTCTGACATCATTCATAACCTTACAAAAGCAATATTAAGGTGCGGATCAAAATTACTATGATATCAACAAATCCATTGATAAGATCGCATGACAATCCATAAATACACCAAACAATACAAGCGGTAAGAACATTTAGACACAAAACCAATGGGACACCAATGTACGTGGTTCACCCCAAACTTGGGGTTACATGCAACAAACTATCACATCCTTTGACATTTATTTTATTAAATGATTCTGCAATAATAAAACTCTGGTCATACATTTTTGTTATATCTCACAAGTCTCCCTCTTAATAGAGAATTATATCAGATGTTGGAACACTATTGTGAACAACTATCATTCTGCTCTAATGAACCTCTTTTGAGAAAAGATAGGATTCATCATTACATCATAAGACATTACCCGAAATACAAATGTTGGTTCTATATAAATACATGCAAAAAAATGCTCGAAACTAATTAATAGGGCTCACCAGCACACATGGGTTTATATTGACTTAAATAATCTGCTTTTAAATAGCTATAATGCGTAGTTCATGTGTGTCTTGTTGAAATATTGTAACTTCGAAGAATATTCTTTATATATCTTTTGTGGTCCCCGATGGTCCAACCGGGAGAACCACTTGTATTACATTGTACCCCGATG
>LPNX010122325.1:8528-19932 GCA_001517045.1 Pseudotsuga menziesii
TTAAATAATTCCATGATTAAAGTTATTAGAGATAATCTATATGTCCTCTTATGTGTAAGAATACAGATTTGTCATGTCATGTAATAAACATGCTAACATATTTAGATTGTCTAGATATAATCTAAAAGAATCAAATGCTCCATTTCCCAAAACACTAATGAGGAGAATACAAAAGACATGCTACCTAAAAGTAAAGAGACATAAATATTACCTAATTCAAAAAAAAACATGCCACCTAAAAGTAAAGAGACGAGAATATTTTAAAAGTAAACAGACATAACATTGACATTGACATAGCCATTTAACTTTTTTTTTTCAACACCAAAAAAAACAACATTTTTATTAATAAGAAGTGGTATCCACATATTACATGTAATCCTCCAAAATTTTTAGTCACAAGGTAAGTGTAGTTGTACGAACTGCCCATATATAAGAAGTGTCCAAATTCTAAACTATAAACACCTATGAATAATTAAACAAACACTAACACAACTATTTAACTTGTGATAAAAAGTTAGATCCTACTCACAACTTATTTATTCTCTATCCTTAGTTGTAAGAACTCCAAGATCGAAACACCTACATATAAACTAACAGAAATCAATCGATCTAATCAGACATAAATATCAAAGCTTGGAAAATAAGGGTTGTCGCTTTTCCATCTTCGCAGTGAACGCCTCCTTCAAATCAGTCGACAAGAGCAACGCAGCAACCCAACCAGCAACGTAATCCAATCCGTTGGCTACCGACAAATCCCTGGGATTCAACATAACGTCTTTCGTTCCGATTACTGAAAGCGGAGGGAGGTTTTCCAGCAACATCCATCGCAATCTTGCCGACATTTTCCTTCATATCCGACATTGTCGGATACACTCTCTGGACAAGCCCCATTTGCTTGGCTTGGAGGGGGTCGACCCTCCTGGCCGTGAGAGCCAAGTCCCTGGCGTTGCCCTCACCGACCAATCTGGGCAAGCGCTGAAAAGAAGGCGTCCTCGCTACATTATCGAATGTCGCATGTCCGTAATTAAGTCGACAGCAAGACCTATACAGGCCCCGTGGGTGGCTGCGATGACCGGCTTCCGACATTTTTCGACGGCCGACCTGTAAGTGCTTTATGGTTCGCTTCAGCTTTTCTCTAGCTTTTTCATCGTCGACATGATCATCGCCTAGTTGAGAGTCCACGAAGGAACTCAAGAAGGAGAGGTCGATGCCTGATCAGAAATGGTTGCCGGAGCCCTTGAGAATGACGATTCTAACGGAGGGGTTGTCGTCCAGAGTCGACAGAAGTCGAGGCAACTCTTGGTGCCAAATGGCTTAGTCAGAGCCACTGCTTCTTGATCGCATCTTTGCCTCAGAATCGTCTGCCTTTTCTTTAAGATATTGATCTCATCATTGTTTCTTAGATCTGCGAGGATGCAAGCTTCTGCATCTTTACTGACAACGAACTCCTCGGCTACCTCCTCTTCGAATGGTGACAACGAACTCCCAGAAAGACGCAGATCATCTTGATCGCATCCGTAAAACGCAGAGCTTATTAATCTCCCAGAAAGTTGCATCCGTAAAACGCAGAGCTTCTTGATCGCATCTTTGCCTCAGAATCGTCTGCGTTTCTTTATATGCCTTTAAGATATTGATCTCATCGTTGTTTCTTTATATGCCTTTAAGATATTGATGCATCTTTACTGATATTCGAATGGTGACAACGAACTCCTGGCGAATCGCCTCGGCTACCTCCTCAGGAATATCTTTCACTGTGGTTTCAATTCTACAGAAAATGTTCTTTATTCTTTATTGTTCTTTCAAATTTGCAGAAAATGTTTCTGCGGCTGTTTATCGTCTCAAGATAGGTGTACTAAATTTATTACAGGTTGTGAGGTTGTGAGGTTGTTCTTTATTCTTTATTGTTCTTTCAAATTTGCAGAAAATGTTTCTGCGGCTGTTTATCGTCTCAAGACAGGTGTACTAAATTTATTACAGGTTGCGAGTTTGCAGGCCGAGCTGGCGCTCGTGCAAGCACAGCTCGGAAGCCGCGTTTCAGCCAGATCAGGGTCGACCTCCGCGAATTGTCATGTCGTGTCTTCTTCCTCGTACTCAGCAACAGCATCAGTTCCCTGCACAGCTCTCCTTGCCATGTCATCCAAGCCACCAGCCATACAACGCTCACCTCTCACGCCTGCGATTTCGCTAATTCCACGGACCACAAGCTTTCCATGTTTCCCAGTCATCATTCGCTGCCACAAATGGAGGTCCTCCAAAGATGCAGAAATACAGGGGAAAATGGATTAGAAATGCAATGCATTGTGTAGCCTACGAAGAGTGGGACGAATTTGGAGGAAGTTAATTTGACGGTAAGTGGTTTCATTTCAGGAATATGTATAGAGATCACTCGAGAGACAATGACCGATAACTAGATAAATGAAGTATGTAAGAGTAACTATTGCAGATCGGGAGTTCCGCTTTTCATTTTTACTTCCGTTGTAATATATTTTAACAAAATTAGCAACGCCTTCTCTCAATCTTCTTGGGCCAAAGTTTTGTATTCCCCTCTTTCAACCTGTTTTATGCAGCGAGGTCTCATATTTTAACCAAATTCTTTCATGAGCTAGCTGACGTCCTATATGGGAGAACTCACGAAACCGACCTTTTTCATTTCAATTTGGAAAAAAAAGAGTGGACATAGGTAGCGAGGTTCACATAGGTAGTAGGAACTAAGTTTTGAGGTTGTTTCAGGCCTAGTAGTAGACTAGTAGTTCTTTTTTTTTTAATAGTTGTTGACACATTGTCACACTTTAGATTGCAGCCTCAAGTGACTCGGGAGTCAGAGTCACATCTCGATGGCTAATGTCTTGTAGTCATCAATGATTACTGGTCATCTTGCACAACTAAGCACTGAGTGCATGGGATGAGTGAGTGAGTGATTTCAATTTATCATATTTCCAATATTTTGAATGATGAGTTGAACTTTATAGCATAGAAATTTTAATATCTTGAGAAATTTATATGGATGGGTAATTTCAAATGTTTGCCTTCTTTTGAAATATTGATATAAATTATGCCCTTCTTAATTGGAAGGGTAAAATTCATGTTTTAAATTTTTTTTGAAGGGCAATTTTAAATTTACACTTCCGAGAAGGGTTGTGAAGAGTTCAATTTTGAAAGCTAGTTACATGTTAGACATGTTACATGTTACATGTTAGCAAGTAATATTGCTATTAAGATATGGACTTATTTCATCTAATTGTCTATACAACAATACTAGATACATTGTTACTGGTTGTTTATTGCTTATCTTATTAACCTCCAAGTAATAAGGAAACTAAATTATTTAGTTGGAAATTCAATTGGTCTCTTAAAATTCTACTATTTGGATCATAGTAGCATAATTCGGTCGTATTGGACTTTTCTGTACGGAAATTTGAAGGGTTTGAAGGGAGTTCGAAAATCGCCGAATATTCGACATAATACTGTAAATTTGCCTACATTTTTTTGCACATATTATAAAATAGAACTATTGAGGTAATCTATATTAATTCACAAAAGTTTCTTGAACTTGATCAGCACTCGGCTCCTGATTATGAGCCCAACAAGTGGCTCGAAACTTTGAGCTTCAAACAAAATTTTAAAGCAGATTCCACATATATTTAAGAAATATTTAATTTTTTTTGTTTCATTTTTAATTTTGTCCATACTCACTTCATAATTAGTTTTAGATTTTAAAAGTTTAAAGCTTTAAAATTTATAATACATATTCTGTTTTNAAATTTTTTTGTTTCATTTTTAATTTTGTCCATACTCACTTCATAATTAGTTTTAGATTTTAAAAGTTTAAAGCTTTAAAATTTATAATACATATTCTGTTTTATACTTTAATTATAAATATCAAATATTAAATTAGATTTAATTTAGGTTTATTTAGTAATATAAATTTTAGTAACTAGTTATAATATTAGATTCTAGTTACCACAAATTTGGGTGTTAGACAGAGTGCAATTCAATGGTTTCATGGTATTTTCAAGCCACAAGATCTTGCGGTGCTGGAAGATGTAGAAATGTTTAGTGGACGTGCAGCTAACTTAGCTATATCCACGAGAAAGTCTGTCATTTAAATATGTTGTCTAAGCGTAACTATAGCAATCGACATTACAGTAACAATAATAATAGAGCTTGCACATTTCTATTGCATTTCTAATAATAATAATAAATTTTGTCTATTGCATTTCTATTCTATAGAGCTTGCGCTTTAAGTAGAGTTGTATGACTTTTCATTTTTAATAATAATTTGTTTGAACAGACATTCATCCATTTATGATCAACAATGTACAACGAACAACTATTGGAATTTTCAATCCATTCTTGATCTGCCATATACCTTGATTTGAATTGCGCTGAGAGTTTCATTGGGCATTTGGTCTCAATCGGACGAAAGTCATGGGTTGACAGATTGTTTCTCCTCTGATTCAACACCACCACCGTAATTAATGGAATTGTAGATACCTACAAAACCTTCCATCATTTGCAAGGTTATGTTCCAAAACATCTTTTATATATTTAGTTCGCTAATTTTGCATTAATTTTTTCATTGGAATTGGATGATATAAAAAGTTAAAAAGTTTTATGGATTAAGAACAATTCTTCTATAGTAAAACCTATTCATGCATACATTTCCATCAATTTATTTTAGAAAATCTATTTATAAGAATATTAGCTTACCTTACTTCGCTATGCTACTCTTTTGATCCCAATACATTTGAAATGATACTTCATTGGCAAGTGGGCCCTAATCCAATGGTCAGGAGAGTGACAAGTGAAATTACTTTCTCAAATTGTTTGAAATAGTTGGGCACCTAAGTTTTGACTGACACTCGCAAACAATTTTGAACTGCGAAGATCTCTAACTCTCTACAACTCCACTCAAAGATGACAACAAAACAACAAATATCGATAAATATCTACGAATGAGTGAATGAGCCATTTAACATTATATGCAAGTTTCTCCTTGTTGAAGTAAATATTGGTTTTCTGTAGATTGAGGTCATACCACAACAATAAATAAAGTAGATTCATGTCTTCATTATTTTGGGGTCATACGGAAAGAATCGTACCTTCAACCTCAAGAGGTGGAGCCAAAGTTTTGTACGTCTCGCTGTTAATAAATATCTGCAATTTTCCTCCCACATGTCCTTGAATGGTTTGTGTTTATGCACATGGCTTGTCATACCTCTTTCAATTGAAACGATGCTTATGCAAATTGTCTTCTCTTGTCATACCTCTTTCAGTTGACACGATGCTCATGCAAATTGTCTTCAATTGACACCTTCTCTTTGAATTTTGGTAGTGCTTTGTTGGGGTTTGAATTTTGTAGAGTTTTGGTCTATTCAAAGTCTATTTGTGAGAATAAGAACTACATCCAGAGCTACACCCCATAACACCTGATTTGATTATGCTTCTATTCTATTATTTGGGATCCGAATGATTTGACGATGCTTCTATTCTATTTGATGATGCATTATCATTTTCTTGTGTTTGTGTTCCTACTCCAATTGTATTAGTTATGTTTCCTTTCAAGATGGTCGCTGGTTCGAGGAAGGGGTTTCTAGTCATTCTGGGGTCTTTGGATAGTTGCATCTATACACAACAAATTTCTCCCAGTTGGGTAATGGTTTCTCTGCTTCTTGCTATATTGTTATTGGTTATCATTCATCATTCTTACTTCTGTATTTTTTCTAATATATTTTGTTTTCCATTTGTAAGTTTTGGGTTGGACAATAATTCTCTGCTGGTGGTGGTGTCGAGGTGTTCTTTCTACGAGGAGTTTTATTATTAACTCATGCTAGAAGCTATGCTAACTTAAACAAACACACCTAGATTCAACTGCCCCAACCATCCTATACCCATCCCTATTAATGAGACAAACCCAACAAATTTTCTCTATATAATATCGCCAATTAACCTTTATCAGTAGAAGTAGTGAAGTTCAGCGAGCAATGGCGAGGGCGAGACTAATACTATTGATGGTTAGGGTGGTGTTTCTTGCAATCTATTCTTTGCAAGAAAAGGTGAGTAATGTGTCATTAAGCTACCATCTGATTAAATCGTTGATCCGTCGTGTAAGGTTAAGATGCATTAAATACCTAAGGAATCGAAACCCACTCTAATTTCTAATTGAAGTGAATGAAGATCAACATTCATGGCAGTTTTATATCTAATATGTTGTTCCTTTTGTTAATGGCCACGNTGAGGAATCGAAACCCACTCTAATTTCTAATTGAAGTGAATGAAGATCAACATTCATGGCAGTTTTATATCTAATATGTTGTTCCTTTTGTTAATGGCCACGAGACCTGAAGATGTGGTGCGCCGTGAGTATCAAATTGAGAAGGTAGCAATATTGAATGTTTTACTTTTCTATATATACAATGATTTGTTTCCCTTATATCTTTGCATTGTTGTTCTTTTTGTTTTAGTCTGTGAATGGACAAGGCATCCTGCACTCATCTCATAATTTTTAGACCTAGTGGAGTACTTGTTGTAAATTAATGGCATTGTCATTTTTTGTTTAACTTTCTCGGCTCAACGGATTTGAACGTACTTTTCTAGAATTCCCAAATGCGTGTACAAGGATATGTTCTCAGACATAGTATCAGAAACCAAGCATGTTGTACTGCCAGAAGTGTTACAAGAAATGTATGTGTGTTCTCGTGGTTATTATGGAAACAAGCAAGTATGCCCTTGGTACAATAACTAGAAGACAATGCAAGGTGACCACAAATTCCCTTGATAGAATTCCCTGGAGATTCCTGTTTCTATATCTTTGTTTATGTATTTCTATTAATATTTTGGCTCAGTGTGGCAGTCGGTTTATGGATTGCTTGCACTAGAAGCGCCATGTGGAGTTATTTGAATTTCATCGAATATAACTTGTATTCAATTTGTGTCAGTACTATTTTGGGCGAAAAATTGGATTTGGTCAGTAATCTATTCTTGCAACCATGGCAAGTTTGGTTTAGGAATCTTCATGAAGAGAAATCCAAAACAAATGATGACAAGAAATGAAATTTGAAATAATCTTTTGCTAACGAAGCACGTCGTATCATATCTCTTTCCACCATGATCATCACATCTAAAGAATCAGTTTGAAGGATTAACTTAAAATTTCCAGGTCTTTTGAAGGGAGGAAAATTTGCTACATTATTTCTTCTTTTCCTTAGATATTCCATATAGTTTTCATCCCATCGTGTACTCCTTTTCCTGAGTTGTTTCCAGAGTATTTCCCTGTCAGCTGCTAAGTTCTGATCAAATTTATTGATATAATTAAAGCAACCAATAAATGCTAATTCCTAATTAAATATCATGTGTAAGCCAATTTTTTTAAGCAATGTAGATCTATAGTGTATATGAAATCGTCCTTCATAGATAGAATTTACCTCAGTAGTAGTAAAGGTATGTGTAAAAAGAGCAGTAAGGAAGGGTGTGGTCCATATTATCACTATATGTAATATGATTCCGCCTGAGAAGGAAGAGTAGAGTAATGGAAGTCTATATCTATCTATAGATAGTAAGTTACAACTCAAGTATGTATTACCACATGTATCCACCTTTGCTTGCTATGATGGCCCTTTACTTACGACCATCCACCTAGTTATCTGACTTTACTTTCAACTGCCTTCAACCTAGAAATATGGAGTTATTACCTGGGAACTCATTAGTGAAGACAGGAAGAATAAATAAAGTAGGCAAATATGGCATGCATGGCAACATGACCATCATGATGATGCACATTGTGCACTCTTTGACATGCAATATGCAAATGCAATTATTCCATGTCATTATGATGCAGGAGCATCGTAGCATGCTAGTAATGTGATGAGTTGGTCCCATGATGTGCCATATTTTTGTGTTTTGATGAGTCATAGTTTGTTAGTACCAGTAGGAGTGATTGCGTATCATGACGCCTTGCATGGAGATCAAGCTGCAGTTGGTTTGTTTGAGACAATGAAGTTTTCATCATGCTTTGTAGTTGTTTGTTTTCAGTTGCAAGACCACTCAGTGTAGGAGGTAAAATTTTAGCTTAAATAGGCAAATTAGAGAGGTAGAGGGGGTTCTTCTCTTCAGCATTAGAATTTTGATTTTGCAGAGAGACGTACATACCTGTGTCTGGTTCCACTTGTAAATATTTTGAATAGATTGAAGAAGAGATCTAAGCTATGTGTTTGTGTGGTTGCTTAATAGGAAGAGTAGCTGTGTGTTTGCAGTATTATTAGCCTCTATGCATTTACTATTTTGAGTTGTGAATCCGTGAAGAGCCGACTTTGGCGGTTTCCTGAACATCTGTGTATTACCGTGAAATTGTTGATTCACGCATGAATTTGTTGCTTGAGTAGTTGAAATAGGATGTAAATCCATGCATAGAAGTGCTAGGATAATGAATCTTAGAGATTACAGGCTGGATTGATCGATTCTATGATCAATTGGTGCAACCCACATATTTTCTTCCTTAACCAGTTTATTGCAAAGAATAAACACTGGAGATTGAGTCCACAGACGAAGATCTGATGGTCCAGTAGAGATCCATAATGAAAGTTGCAAGGGCGATAAAGGATCCACAGAGATCTACGACATCTGCACCAAAGAGTAGATCGACAGTCATGGAGAAAGCCGCAAAGATATGACGGTCATAATAGTTGCGGGAGAAAATTTGTGGAAGGAGAGTTACGTGGAGAAACTTTGGGAAGTTGACATCCTGCATCCCGCATCCTGCAAACCACTTACAGAAAGGATGTTGTGGAAAGGAAGTTGTGGGGAGGTAAATTCAGAAGGTTTTTGGATGCTGGAATCAGTATGACAAAGGCCAAATCTCCTGAATCCATGATAAAAATAAAGAGTCAAGGCTGAACTTGACCGAATGTTGGATGTTGGAATCATTGAGGTGGTAGAAGAATCAAAATGGATCAGTCCCATTGTGGTCCAAGACAAGAAAATAGGTGAAGTTCAGATCTGTGTCGACTTAAGAAAATTGAATGATGCCTGTATGCATGACCCATTTTTTATCCCATTCATTGATGAAGTACTTGAAGGAGTAGGAGGTCAAGAAATGTACTCTTTCACAGATGGATTCTTTGGTTATCACTAGATATGAATCTCTAGGGAGGATCGACACAAAACCACCTTTGTCACTGAGTGGGGTGTCACTGAGTGGGGCTCCTTCCAATACATGGTGATGCCTTTTGGGTTGAAGAATGCACCCACAATCTTTTCCTGAGTTGTCATCGCAACATTTAAATATTTGATTCAAAAGTTCCTATAGGTGTATATGGATGATTGGACAGTGTATGGCCTAATCAAGGATCATTTGGGAAACCTTTGATTGATGTTGGAGAGGTGTCGACATCATCAAATCATGCTGAACTCCAAGAAGTGCTTTTTTTACACACCATTTTAGGATACTATTGGGTCACATTGTGTGCAAGAAAGGATTACTGGTTGATCTTGCAAAGATAGCACTCATTTTGAGCTTGCCACCATCGACTAATGCAAATATGATCAGGGCGACGTTGGGGCACACTGGATACTATTGAAAATTTATTAGAGCATATGCTGCAATCACTGCCTCGATGGAGAAACTACTGAAGAAGGATGATGTCTTTATATGGATTCTGAAATGCCAAAGTAGCTTCGACACACTGAAGTCCAAGATGGCTTCAACACCAATACTTGTATTCCCAGATTGGAACAAAGAATTCCATGTGCATGTTGATGCATATTTTGTTGCGCTAGGAGTAGTGCTCGCGCATCCAGGAGAAGGAGATTTGGATCACCGAATTGCTTTCGCTAGTCGGACGCTGTGATTCGCTAAGAGGAATTACATGACCACAGAGCACGAAGGTCTGGCGATGGTCTATACGCTTCAAAAATTCTGGCATTACCTTTTAGGTGGCCACTTTAACATGTTTACTAACCACTATGCTTTGAAGTACTTGGTCAATAAGCCTGTGTTGGTTGGGAATATATGTTGTTAGTTACTTCTCTTTCAGGAGTTTGATTTTGAAATAATTGTAAAACCGGGTTGCTTGAATGTTGGACTTGATCATTTATCCATAATTGAAACAGGTGAAGATCCTATTAATATTGAAGATGGACTACTCGATGCAGAGTTATTTCAAGGTGACATGGAAGACGACCATTATGCCCCAATAATCCAATTTTTGGCGACAGGAATCGCACCTGAAGAACTTTCCACAAGTCAAAAGAAGTAGTTGGTGGTTAAAGCTTCAGATTATTAGTTGATTTCCAGACACTTGTATAAGCTGGGACCAGATAAAATCTTACGGCGATGTGTCCTACCACATGAACAAGGGAATATCTTAGCGGAAGCACAAGCTGGAGTCACTGGGGGGCAC
Source organism: Pseudotsuga menziesii (assembly GCA_001517045.1). Taxonomy (NCBI): domain Eukaryota; kingdom Viridiplantae; phylum Streptophyta; class Pinopsida; order Pinales; family Pinaceae; genus Pseudotsuga; species Pseudotsuga menziesii. The sequence goes on from LPNX010122325.1 coordinate 18,926, forward strand.
TACAGGTGGTCGTGCAACATCAAGGAAGGTGCTTCGCACAGGTATTTGGTGGCCTACCATCCATAATGATGTGGAATATTATGTGCGAAGCTGCGATGTATGTGAATGCAATGGGGAGCCATTGCGGTAAGATGAGATGTCGCTAGTACCGCAGGTGACTTTGCAACCTTTCGATAAATGGCCTATGGATTTTGTGGGTCCAATCAACCCACCTGGAANGCAATGGGAAGCCATTGCGGTAAGATGAGATGTCGCTAGTACCGCAGGTGACTTTGCAACCTTTCGATAAATGGCCTATGGATTTTGTGGGTCCAATCAACCCACCTGGAAAAAGAAATGGTGTGCAGTACATAATCACAAAAACATACTACTTGACAAGATGGGCAGAGGCTTCTCCAGTTGTGGACTACACTGCTGCGAAATTAGCAATATTTCTATTTGATAACATTGTGACGTGGTTTGGATGTCCAAGAGTATTGATGAGTGACCAAGGAAACAATTTTATCAATTGCACAATAAGAGCATTGACGAAAGAACTACAGAAACAGAATAAGAAAAGTACAGCATATCATCCCTAGGAAAACGGGACCATAGAAGCATTCAACAAAATCTTGGAGCATGTGCTTACTAAGGTATGTAATGCTAACTGAGATGAATGGGATTTGAATATTCCAGCTATGTTGTGGGCATATCACACCACTTGTAAGAGATTGACAAGGAAAACACCATTCAAATTAGTATATGGGCAAGAGGCAGTCATACCTATGGAGTACGTCATCCCCATCCTGCGCATTGCAGCAACAATCGACATGGATGATGACACAGTCTTAAAAGAGCGTGCATCATAGTTGATGCAGCTTGAAGAAGACCATTTTATTGCAGGATTCCATCAGTGCGTCAAGAAGGATCAACAAAAGGCATGGCATGATCACCATATAAAAAACAAATAGTTTCAGCAAGGATATTTAGTGCTTCTCTACGACAACAAGTTTTTGAAGCATCCAGGT
>LPNX010122325.1:33884-45845 GCA_001517045.1 Pseudotsuga menziesii
AGGCGCAGGGAAAAGGGAGGCAAAGTAGTTGGGTTTCGGCGCAGAAACAAGGGCAAAAATTGTTCGCGGACCGCGGGTTGGAAGGCAACAGTCGCGCGCAGATCGCGGGTTTAAAGGAAACAGGCGCGGTCTAGGTCGCGGGTTTCGGGCTGACAGCGGCGGTCGGAGCGCGCCTGTGTAATGAACAGGCGCGGTCGGATCGCGACTGTGGGCGGAAAAAACGCGGTCGGGGCGCAGGAAAAAAGGCTGACAGCGGCGAACTGGTCGCGGGTTAGGGCTTGAAATGGGCGGTCGGAGCGCAGTAAACAAGGCTGACAGCGGCGACTTGGTCGCGGGTTGGGGCCTGAAATGCGCGGTCGGGCCGCGGTTGCGGAAAGAAAAAACGCAGTTTCCGGCGGCCGAAAACGACAACCGAAAGTGCAGTACGGAAAAATAACAGTAAAAAGAACAGCGGAGTCGCCAAAACTGTAGCTAGGGTTTTCACCCTAGCTTGTGCTGATGAGCACCTACTAAGGAATCTGGAATCCTTAGTAGCAGTTCAATAATGTAAATAAAAAGAGACTGAAATGAAAACTAAGCTAAAGCAATAAAAGTAAATGACGTGAAGTAAAAACAACAAAGAAATGTATAACGGTAATTTTGATTAATATTACCTCTGATGAGGAGGTTGGTGGAGTTCGTTGCGCTGGTCCAATGTCGGTGGCTTCGAGCTCCAAGCTGCTCCTTCTCCTTCTCCGATGGTGGAAAAAAGGCCAAAAGGGTTCTCAATGGTGAAAATAGCTTGATGGTAAGCTAGGGTTTCACGAGATGTTTTGGCAGAGTAAGGGTGCTTATGACTGTGGATGTGAAATGAGGGGTCTCCACCACTTATTTATAGTTTTTTAGTGGTGGAATGCTAGCCCATGGTTTTTGGAAACCATGTGGTTTAGGGCAGCTTGTTTAGGGTTTTCCTCCTTTTTCCTCATTATTTTTATTCCTTTTCTTCCCTTTTGGGGATTTTTGCTATTTTTAGAGGAATTTTGGTTATTTTTGGAGGAAAAAGGGGGTTTTTGGCCTTTTGGAGGCATTTTAGGCCTTTTGGAGCCTTTTTAGATGGTTTTATGGCCTTTTGGAGGCTTTTAGTGGGATTTTCAGGGAAATATGGTAGGCAAATGGACGAATGAGCCATGAAATGGGGTAGATGAGGTAGTTAACCATTTTTGGGTGTTAACAGGTGCGATTATTTCGATGGCTAGCTAGAGCCATGGTGTGCTACCACAATCAAAACCCCCCTCCTCCTCCTTAGGCTTAGAGACCTGAGAGTATTTCTTTTTGTACTACCGTGTATTATATTTTGGTGGCTCGAAAGCCCCAATTTTGTATTATGACACTTATGTATTATGACGTCACATTTTGGATGTTTAATGAAAAACTTTTATGATGATCGATTTTATTTATTTACATGTGTGTAACAATGTATGTTTGTGATATGCTTATGGTCTATGAAACAAATGCCAATCTAACACATAGTTAGCATATGAGTCAACAACTTGATTAAAAATTCTTGAAACATGTATGTATGTCATGTTCTGAAATTGTCGTTCTAGCAATCTCCCACATAAGAATCTTTGTAATAATTTTGGATCCCTAATACGATACAATCAGTTAAGATGGTTTAATACGATACAAGCCGTTAAGCTGTGAAACCACTAACTGCGAATCAAGACGTACCTCAAGAGAGAGAACACCATGTGAAATGGCATCCCGCAATAACTCAATAATAGCACTATATTCAACAACATTGTTCAAAGAAGGCCATAAACATACACCTCCTGAAGACAATACTTGACCCGTAGGAGTATAAATCACCCAAGCAGCCGAAGCTGAGTTTTGAGTGTGACGACTAGCACCATCAACGAATCCTATGTAAGCGGAAGACTCCATCGACATCTTCCATAAGAAACGAAAGCTAATCAACAAACCTGATCACCATAAGAAAACCTAACTATGCAAAAAAAACTATACAATAATATACAACAATCAGCCCTGGCTGAAGATCATGCATAGTATTTTTTAAGATAGAGCCCTTTTCTAGGCTCCGCTAAGGCTGTCCCTTCATAATCCACTAGCTCATAGGCGCCCTTCTCTAACACACGTTTGACTACATAAGGACCATGCCACATGGGATTAAACTTTCCTGCCCCCAAGGGTTCTTTAGCTTGATCCCACAAAAGGACCAAATCACCTTCACTAAACTTCCTCGGATGGACAAACTTATCATATCGGACCTTAACACGACGCTTATTTACCTCTAGAGCCACTAAAGCATCTCGACGCTGCTCATCAAGCTGCTCTAAGTGGACCAAACGTTCCTTCAATGTGGAAGTGTCTGGTAAAAGCTCTATAGCTAGCTTCAATGAAGGTATTTCGCATTCAACCGGTAAGATAGACTCCACCCCATGTACAAGCTGATATGGAGAGAAACCGGTGGCAGTCTTAACCGTGGTTCTATAGGCCCACAAATTAGGATATAACATGATATGTCAATTTGTCTTACTTTGTGTGATGGTTCGTTGGAGAATAAACTTAGGTGATTTATTCACTGCTTCAACCTGTCCATTCGCTTGAGGGTAATAAGAAGAGGAGTGCTCCTGCTTATACCCTAACTTTGAAGCCAACTCTTCCATCATTTTATTCTCAAAGTGACTATAGTGACAATCTCTTTCAGAATGCCGAACCGAGTAATAATTTGGTTGAAAATGAAATGCACAACTGTCTCATCGTCGGATTTAATCATGGACATAGCCTCTGCCCATTTCGTGAAATAATCGACAGCCACTATAATGTGATGATGCCCTCTAGCCGAAGTTGGATTGCAATCCATGAAGTGAATCCCCCACTTGGTGAAGGGATCGGCAGTGATAATAGGATGTAGCAGGGAAGGATGTGAGCACATATTGCGTGCAAACACCTAGCAAGGGTGACACTTCTTGACCGCATTAACACAATCTTTGAAGATCGACGACCAAAAATATCCTGCTCTCAAGATTTTTTGGGCTGTAGAAAGCCCAAATAAATGACCACCACACACCCCTCCATGGAAATCATTCAGGGCAACCTAAGCCTCATCATGGGTTAAACAATGATGTAAAATGGAATCTACCCCACGATGGTACAAAGTGTTATCCACTATAAGGTAGTTCTTAGCTACATGACGTAATTGTCGTCGCTCATCCTGTGAAAGGTGAGTAGGGACCTTCAACGCTTGCAAATATACGATGGTATCCCCGTACCATGGGTCCAAAGTTGAGATAAGGAAAATATGCTCATCAAAAAACGTATCCTCATAAACCTCCTCCTCCTCCACACTTGGAAAATCAGATATAAACTCCACAAAGATCAATGATTTCTTCGATTTCACTGAAACAAATTCAAGATCGAACTCTTGCAAAATAACAATCCACTTATTGTATTTTCCCCCGATCATCCTTCTAGTGAGGACGAACTAAAATGGATTGACATGAGCTACCACCAAGGTCTAGCGAAGGAGAATGTAATGTCTCAATCTCTGAACCGCATGAACGATGGCCAAAGTAAGTTTCTCCACATGGGAATAACGGATTTCCACATCAACAAGGTTTCAACACAAGTAATATATGACATGCTCGCGGAGCTCCTCATCCTCATGAACCAAAACCATACCAACCATCTCCATGGACGCAGCCACATAAATAAAAAAAATGCGACTATAGTTAGGTGGACTAAGCACGGGGGCCGATGCTAAGGCTCGCTTAAGAGCATCAAAGGACTCTTAATCTCATATTCGACAATACGAGGGTCAATTCCTGCCATTTCTTCGTATGACCAAGCAAATATGTCACGAAACTATTTAAATAGCTTAGTATACTCCTTGATATCATCAGGGGAACAATCCGCCCCAATGTAGACGTTCTCAACTTTGCCAGGATCCCAAGAAATATTGATAGGAATAGTCGATGCTAAATTCGCCATGTTCCCATCAGCCATCTGACCAGGAGAGCTCAATGGAACCATGGGACTACCAATCTTCTCGCTAAGAATCTACCTAAAGTATTCATGCTCCATATGGTCAAGCTCGGGAATAAAATATGATCGATGATGTAGCTCTTCCCAAGGTGGCTCAACCCCAGACATGGCCTCAATAATGGATTCATCTGATGGAAAAACATCGTCGAGGCAATCATGTGCATGAGGGGACTCAATTTCCCATGTAGGCACCACATACGGTCTTCCTCCTCTGTCTGGGAAGAGGAAGGACTAGGATCTACAACACAATCAAGATTTGTTTGATATGTTGTCATTGTTGTAGGAAACCGCACATCCATTTCGATAGGTCCATTCGAAGGACTCGGTGAAGGAAGAATCCAAGGATATTCCATATGGGTAGTGCGAAAGGACACCGACTTCAATGAGGATGAAGCCCCACCAAAACTAGATCTGATCATAAGAACGAGCGTAGGACAGCTAAAGGTTCCCATGAGAGACAGATACATACCCACACCCACACTCCCAGTTGCCGGCTGAGAATGATCAATAATCGGGATAGAATATCCCGATGATGCACTAACACTTGGATTACGGAATGATGTCTGATCAATCGTAATGATCTTCCCATTAAATGGAAAGCATACTACTTGAAAGAGAGAAGAGGCTATGACTTGCATACTATACATCCAATTCCAGCCCAACAAAAGATTGTAGTCAAGGGGTGCATCAACCACCTCAACCTCGATCGCGATGGTCTTCCCTCCCAATTTTACCTTAAGAGAAGGAAGAATCCCATGCAGCCGAAATGATATACCATCAAAAGCAGTCAACATAGTAGCGGATTGAGACAAATCGAGAGAACCCAAACCCTTCCAACATGACAAAGACATCACGGAAGTAGCAGCACCTTCATCAATCACAGTACATTTGACGGTCATATTAAGACACTCTACATGAATCAAAAGAGACATGTAGTAAGGCAAGCGAGGCTGCAGTCCCATGGTTTCAAATTTGATAACGGAAGAAGAGTTATCATCATTAACCCCAATACTAGAAAGCAAGGATTTCCTTTGCGGAGGACAACTCTGAAGTACTTCAAGTGCGGACATCACACAAGGAGTTTGGCCCAAATCCTCGACAATGGAATAGTTCTGGGTGGCTCGGGCATTAGGATTTTGCCCTGAACGCTTTAGGACTCCCTTAGGAATGTGAGGTGCAACTTCAGTTTTATCCATAGGGTTATCAATACGCAAAGGGCTCTTGGGTGGAGCGGGTTCTTTTCCAAGGTCCGGTTGTGATGAACCATAATCCTTCGCATGAGTCACAACCTTAGTAGCATGTACCATGTTGATGCAACCATGACCAGTATTGTCTTTCAGCGGATTTTGATCTCCACCCAATGCACAATGAGGATCAATGTCCTCGAGTTCATATTTTGATTATGGGGTAAAGGATTAGTTAGCACAGCTGGGCCCTATGCTATGAATCTCGAGGCATCTTCCATATGAGGGCATAAGTGAGTGAGGTGGTCCTCCTTACACAACTTGCAAGTAAACTTTACCTTACGTTTAGACTGCTTGTCCCCCACAGCATTACGAGCGTTCTTGTCATTATAATTAGCATTTTCGTTCTTGTTCCCACCCTTATGATTATTTTTACCCTTTTTCTTATTCCTTCCGGACTGCTAGTTGCCCTTCTGGTTTGACGATTGCACAAAAATTACACTCGTCGTTTGGGTGGGTTGAGACGAAGTCGTGGCTTGTCCCGATGTGGATTGATTAATATACAATTGGCTCACTTGTTTCATAACCGAATCTGTAGGTTTGGCACTTCTACAACCCACAATGCCATCAGCATGTGGTCTAGGCTTGATCTTAGGATCAAAACTAGATCGTGGAGCGTTAGGTATAATCTCATACAAAAGTTTGGATTGAGCTTAGATCAAATCGAACTCTTGTGCCCTAAAGATTGCTTGTTCCTCATTTTGTACTCCAGATGTAGAAACATCCTTCACAATGTAAGGTAACAACGACTTGAGGAACCACTCAAGGATAAATTCAGGTGGTATAAAGGCTTTAATCAACCACTTACATCTACGCCACTCTTGAATATGATCCGAGATATGTGTGGCTTTGTCTTGTTGAAATGTCAACAAGAGTTTTGTACCAATGTCGTAACGCATGGGTAGCTAAAAGTGATTGAGGAAAGTCAAGGCAAGGTCATCGAATAAAACGAATGCCCCCCTTGGTAACTCTATATACCATTTCACTGCAGGTCTGATGAGGGTGATTTGAAATAGCCTCAAATAGATTGAATTGTCATGTAAGGAATTGGAAGAGCACCAAAGGTGAAAAGTAGTGACATGCTCACTATGATCTTCTCCAACTTTTCCCTCGAATTTAGGAATGATCGAAGGAAGCTTGTTAGGGACGGCCGGCCAAGCCGGGTCATGAGATACCGAATCGTCCATAAGTCTCAATAAGTCAGGTAAGTTCAACGTTGCGAGGAAAGGGAGCCTAGGTTGAGCCAGTCTATGCCACACTCCCTGATAGTTCTAGTTCATGTAAGGCTGATTGCTATAAATACCATGGCCTTGGCCATAATATCCTCCTCCCATTTGACCTGTATAGGGCTGCATGGAAGCATTATGATGTGGTGTACCTTGACTATGCGGTGCTACAAAGCCATAATTGGAAGAGTAAGCAGGTTGTTGATACCCATACCCATAGGGTTGATAGTTCTGTCCATACCATGGTCCATAAGAGTGTCCATGAGAAGCCCCATAAGGTGTCCCATGGGATGTCCCATGAGAAGCTCCATAGTTAGGGATATGGGGAACTCCTTGCGATGCACCATTAGACGATCCAAAAACAAGAACATGACTTCCTGAGACAACGGGAGGTACTTGACTCTGAGATCCTACTGTGCAAGCAGTCGCAGTACGAACATGGCTAGTAGCGATATTCCAGCCCGAAGGACGATGTGAATGAGGGGGAGGAAGGGTTGTCAAAATGCATTCGAAGGAGTAGGGTTCGAGGATGAAGGGACATGTGAAGGGATGTAAGTGGTGTTCCCTATGGTCACTCGTCTCGGTTCTGGTACCCGCATATGAGTACTAACACTAGGTCTAGGACGGACATGTGAGGTATCTTCCACCACTAGAATAGAAGGTGCAATGTGACTAGTGCTCTCAAATCTCTCTACATGGAAAGGAATAGGAGTGCCCCCAGGCGTAGTGCTAGGTTCAATTTCTAACTCAACATGATGTGTCGTATCGGCTGCGAGGATATTAGGCATGCCATAACGAACGTGACTAGTTCTTGTGGGTTCATGATGAGTCTCGTCGCCTGGAAACCAATACCGGTGACCTGTGAATGAGGGATCATAACCAAAATGTGAAGGTATTTTTAGTGAAGGATCATATATGGGAGTAGAATCTACATCCCTAACCTCATGAGGTGGAGAAGACATCTCAGGAATCTCATCCTTGTGATCTACCATCGTGTGTGAATCAAAGTGAGAAGGAGTCCACCAAGACTGTCTATTTCTCTCACGTTTCTCTCTCCCAGAGGAGGAGGAGACATGGAAGGTGGAAGTCCTTCTAAACGATGAGAATGGCGATGTGTCGCGCCCGAATCCACAATGAATCAAAATTGAAAAAGACTCGATCTAATTACGCAAACCCTAGGCAAACTAGCATGCACAGAGCATACACNGAGAACGGCGATGTGTCGCGCCCGAATCCACAATGAATCAAAATTGAAAAAGACTCGATCTAATTACGCAAACCCTAGGCAAACTAGCATGCACAGAGCATACACCTACAAAATGTAAAGCCAAATCGAAAACAAACAAGGGTAGGATATGTGAGCTCCTAAATGAAGCAGGTATGTCTCGCCTAGGAGCGGCTTGAGACTCCCATACACAACAAGCAGAGGTTTGTAACCAATTATAGTGGCCCTCATCTTCAACGCATATAGCGATTGTGCTGTCCGATCCCTACCTGGCCAGGACACTTGCAAAATAACCTCTGTGAAGTACCCCTTAGATAACCTAGGTAAGGAAACTAAGGTCACCTCAATATAATCAATGCTCAGGCGGACAATCACATGTAGGATTGACCGTATGGGTAGGGTAGCAAAGCCTAAAACTCTCGAAAGAGCCCCCAGATACAAATACAATCCCAGAAATATCTCCAGTGCTACTCAGTTATGACCAGGGGTCATCCTAATCAACAACCGCTCACGCTGCCTCGTGCTTAACTCCCTTGTAAGAGGAGGATCCTAAGAAACACTAATTATATAAAGGAATTTCACACTGTCACCTGGACAGACACATAAATGTTTTGTTTAGTGGTCTTGGAGAATTTACTCACAATGAACTATTCCAAGACCCTAAAACCTAATCTTGTTGGTACACCCTATAAAAGAAAAGAGTGTAATTCATTTTATTATGCATTGATTTTAATTGGGTTATTACTCAAAAGGGAAAATGGTTGTGAAAGTAATGATGTTATGACGCAACAAGAAGTAAAATGCACACCTAACAATCAATGCAAATGCACTGTGTCAAATGAAAAATGGGGTATGCTACTACGTGAAGTGCAAAATTTTCCTTCAAATGAATATGCAATCATTCCTATATGAAAATCTGACTAATACTCTCCAAGCAAACCTAATTCAAGTACCATGCAAAATGCAACAATGAAACAATGCATAATGATGCAAAAAAGCAAATGTTTTTGTATTTTTTGAATTAAAATGAGATAAAAAGAAAAATTATGACTCTACAACCCTCAGACTCTGCTAGCACTATCAGACAACATACAAGCAAAGCACTAAAGTAAAATAGACCTAATGCACTAATCCCAAAACAAAAAATAGAAAATGGAATGACAAGAACATTTTCAAAAATTTAAACTAAAAAGTGTCTTTGGTCATAAACAGAGGTGTATACAGACTCCAGAAGCATCCAAGAAGACTTAGCAATCATCCAAACTCACCCAGCAACACTTAATCTTCCCCCAAAAGGAAAAACTCAGGGCATAAGCGACTGTGTGCAGAAAATCCGTGTATATACAAAGCTATTCCAAGAAAAACCACGTGTACACGCGACTATAAAGACGAAACTCACATACAATAAGAAAACGAGATAAAAAAGTAGGTAAACAAACAAGCTGAGACAAAATTTAATCCTATCAGACACTATTAGGCAAACATTCCCCCAGACCCGACTCAGAAACAAAGAAATCAGAGCAATTCAAGAACATTGAATGCCGATAAAACCCCCAAAGGAAATGACTAGGAACTCCCCAGTATGGTTTCCAATTCTGTCACGGGAGAAACTTCCTATGGCTTGGGGTATCAAAATAGACAGATTAACCGCAGAAATCAATCCATTCCCAATATGCAAGAGAAATAAATATCTAACACTAAAGGATCTCGAAACATACCTTACTCCGGATGGTTGATGTAGATCCACGTTGAGCTTTTCCAATATCGCTTGTGTTACCAATTTGCTCTCTCAACAATCAGCAAACAAGACAAGCATGCTATATAATTGCGTTAGTCCTACTCTAACATATATAATCAATAACATATAAGCATTTAAAAGCATCCATGGATTCAATATTCATTTAAATAAACATTATTGGACAGAAAAATATATTTTTGTTAATATAAATCAGAGATTACAAGAATGACAACCTCTGTCGGCACATCTGCGAACCGGAGAAACTGAGTCCTCCACCTGGGCCTCCACCACTTCAATCCTCCATCTCTCGATAGCAAGCTCAAAAGCAAAGGAAATATTAGGAAGAACACAAAGTGCTCCAAGGGACAAATGGATGCAGACTCAAGTCTAAGCTCTGGCAACAATGGACTATAGTTTTCTTGCTCTTCAATTCCTCTCCCTTTTCAATGTATCCAAAGGGTTCCTTATATAGTGCCTTAATGGGGTAATGGAAGGTCAAATCTGAGTCATCTCAAGGCATATGGAAGGCCAAGAGACAAGTGACTTGGCTCCACATCAAGGAAAACTACAAAACTATTTTTCCTTTTGCACACATCTCGATGTATGCGGTTTTAAGGGTCATATCCGTGTATATACGCGAGAATAGGTTTAAAAGTCGCGTATGGAAAATATTGCATGTTTTTAGGGATGATATGGGAAATATCAAAGGTACAAAAATGGTCCATGGGGCCCAAATAGTCTGTAGACGGACAGGGAAGGCCATAAATGTGTGATCCACCATGTGTGGTAAAATTAGTTGTAACAATTACCTCTAGGGGCGCAATACAATCGCAATAGTTAAATGGGGTGGTGCTGCCAAAGCTTGTGAATGGAAGCCATTTAAATCCCTATCTGATGAAGCAAGAACTGCACAATTCCTGAAGCACTGTGCAATGAAAAAAAAATAGGATAGATAGAAAAAGGAAGGGCACACCAGAAGGAAGGGGCTGCGAAAGAATAGGGGTCATTGGCATAGCTAGGTAGCTAGATCGTGACGGTCGCAGGGCTGCGATTTAGTCAAATTAGCAAGAAATTCAGGTAGTTAAAAGTAGTTATATGGTGGCTCTTGTTGAAGGTATGTGCATTTATGGATGAATCGAACGTTGGGTTGGCAGAATCGACGACGGATTTGGGGTAATTAATGTAGGATTTAATCATGATGACCGTGGCTGATTTAGTAATNGAAGGGATGTGCATTTATGGATGAATCGAACGTTGGGTTGGCAGAATCGACGACGGATTTGGGGTAATTAATGTAGGATTTAATCATGATGACCGTGGCTGATTTAGTAATGATGAAGGATGGATCACCCACATGCTATAAGAAGGCGTTAGACACAGGTGGGAAGCACCATTGAGTTATGTTGAGTGCATTGCAAAGCATGATTGAAGCAGAGCTACTCTTGACGGAAGTGTGTGAGTTGTAGAGTAAAGTGGAGGGTGTGTGATAGCTCATCTAGTGAGGTATATTGGTGCGGCATGTTGAACAACCCCAACACTTTGGATATTTTGAGTGAGTGAGAATCACCGGTTTGACCCACTTCCATTGTTGAAGAAATCATGAGCATGCCAGTCGGCTCATCATCAATTTCGAGGGGGAAGCGGAAGGCCCAGAAGCCAAGTTCCACGCCACCACAGAAGAGGCAGATGAAAACTTCCATCTAGGCGCAAGGGGAAGGAACTGCTCAAATGGAGCCCTCTAGCTCTGAAGCTGTTGAATCAATAGTTCGCATTGGGATTTCTGTTAAGGATATTCTAGGGTACATTGCTCCCACCTGGCCTGGTGCGAAGCCTCAGCGCTTGACCAAAAATTAGAAGTACCAGCCGAAAATGTCGCTGTTGTCGAAAAAGATGGTCTGCACCACCGAAATTGTCCCTGCGTTAATGAAGATGAAGTATGAGAATCATGACTTATTGCTATGGAAGGATGTAGCAGATGAGCCGTATGAGTCATTGCCATCAGTCGTAGGAGGACCGGTAGTGCGTATTCCTCAGCCATGGGTGCAAGTGTTGGATAAGTCTAGGTTATTGGGGCTCATTAACATGCCACATTTTGGGTGGTTGAATGAAGCGAATGCATGTGTCAAGCAGCTATTGGCGTGCTTCCATGGAGGAATGTTGTGGTTGGACACACCAATCACACACACTGTTGATTTTATTTATGAGATTATGGGGTTGCCGAAGGATGGGCCCGACCCATCACAGTATTTCAAAGGCCGAGATAATGATAAGCGACTAGAGGCACGATTGAAGGAGAGGTATGATTTGCAACGTGATGGAAGAGCCTATCACATCGAGAGCATTAACGACAGAGCGATGCGTATTGGCGCATAGATTCTGGAAAGTAAGATTGTCAAGAAGAATTGTCCTATTCAGTGCACTTTGGGGGTGATTGCATGAGTGTAGAAATGCACCGAGGGATTCCAAATGAATTGGTCCCTCTTT
>LPNX010122325.1:45887-59263 GCA_001517045.1 Pseudotsuga menziesii
ATTGCGACACAATTTGGTGACATGGAGAAAGATGCAAAGAAGGTCACTGAGGCAATGACACAATTTTGGGGTAGTGTCGTTCAAGATGAGCAACTTGATCAACTCACCAAGCAATTGCAAGAAGATGAGACCCAGTTGGAAACATTGAAGACAATGTTAAGGACAAAGCCACCAATTGTGTCGATTACTCGATCTGCAAAACTGAAGGAGCTCCAGAAGAGAGTTACAAAGGCACAGGAGCGACAATAGAAAAGCAGTGACCAGCTAGACGAGTTCCAGGAGATAGGCACACAACTGTTGGGAAAATAGGTCGCTGCACTGCAGGTGGTGTAGGATGGCAAGAAAGAGGTCAATGCCAAGATGGTGGAGCACCTGTTGAACCAATATCACCTTACATGTTAGGATGTTGCTAAGAAATTCAAAGCGCAAGTCACAAAAATTTCTCAGCAATAGGAAGACTTCAATATTAAATCAATGAGTACACTAAGTCTTCTTGACGTGACTTGAGGATAAGTCACAAGATTGTGTTGGGGGGATATTGGCAAGGGTTGGGGTAAGTTGCGCAGCACCGTGGATGCTGCACAAGCTTAGAAGACACCGCGCAAGACAAAGATAGCGTGATAGGAAGAAGATAGACCAATTTTGATTATTTTGTGTCACTTTTTGTACTTGTTGACCATTTTTTGAGGATATTGGCCATTAGTCAGTTAAATCAGTTAGGAGTTAGTTAGAAGTGGGCCATGAATGTAAAGTGGCAAGCCTATATATAGAAAGAAGAATTGTGAATAAAGGGACCATNGAGGATATTGGTCATTAGTCAGTTAAATCAGTTAGGAGTTAGTTAGAAGTGGGCCATGAATGTAAAGTGGCAAGCCTATATATAGAAAGAAGAATTGTGAATAAAGGGACCATTTGATATCATCCGATATTAATCAACTAACTGATTGAGTGATAAAGGGATCAATACCTATGTGTTGTTACCTGTCTAAGATAAATTGTTATTTGTTTTGATCTGTGGGTGATTGCGCATAAGTAATATGATAAGACGGATGTTAATCTGAATCACAGTTATCTTCTTTTATATTTTTCTATCTTTTTGTTCCTGCAAACCTGATGATGAATGCTAAGTGAATCTGAAATATGGATCTATGATGTGATGTTTTACCGTTTATGAATGTTGTCATGTTTTTCGATCTAGATTTGTTACAATTATAAATGAATGATGTGCACTAATGAATGGTTCTGTTAGAAAAGTTGATATGATCCCATTGTTGAGCTGATGAACCGTCGATGCCCTAACCCTCTTCTATACTGCAGAAACTTGGTTTCATCAGCCCTCCCTCGAACATCTTAGGTGAGACCTCATTCACTCTGCGAGTGTTGCTGGACAGGGTAAAACCTGTCTTAGTCAATGCTCAGGGAGATCGCAGCAAGTCGAGTGTCGACAAAGTGGGACCCTTGTTGAATGAGTTTTGTTAGTTGAGGGTTGAGCCAACATGTGTATGTCTCACTAGAAATATAATTCTATCTTTCAACAGCTTCTCAAGATCTTTCTTCACACATGATTCAAAACCAGGGTGCATTTTTATCAACTTCTGTTGATATGGTTTGACAGTGGGATTCATAGGAATGTTCTGCTACATGATTTTGGTGTCAAAGTTCTTAAGGTCGTTGTATGTCCAAGCAAACAAATCCTTAAACTGCTTAGAGATTTTAATCAAATCCTTTTCTTCTTCAAGTGAACAACTAATCCCTCTATTGGTTAGTTGAGGGTTCAACTCATTTCCAAACTTGACAGTCTTATAATTCAAGGAAGAACTATGTGTCTTATAGTTGGTTGTATTATTGAATTTATCATGCAATTCATAGTACCTTTTGAAATTGATTATTGACTTAGGGATAAGATTGGAAGCGAAGTTGGGGTCAGATAAGGACTTGTCATGTTCAGCCTCATAAATTGCTACATGTTTAAAAGTATCTTGGGCTGTCAAAAAGTCAAGGATTTTTTGGTCATCATCAAATACCTTCCAATTGGTAACATTGTCAGGAATAGAGGGTTTTTATATTAAATTTATTGAGAACGTATCAATGGAGAGACATTCAGGGGAAATGAGCTTAGATGTAGTATTAGCTAGCAAGTCTGCATCAACATTTTGTGATCTAGGGACAAACCTAATGTTAAAATATTTAAAATAATTAGTCATGTCCCTAACAAGTTTTTGATAATTAATCAAACATGGTGATATACAATATTGTTTCTTACTTGATTTACAATAATATCAAAGTCACCATAATAGTCTATAACTCAAGCGCATAAATCAATTTCTTTCTTGAGTCCCTGTACAAGAGCTTCATACTCAACAATGTTATTAGTACACTCAAACTCCATTCTGCAGGAACTCTACAAATCTACAAACACCGTAGGATTCTCACAGGTTGTATGGAGATCTAGGGTTTGGTCCTCTTTTTGGTTTCCTTCCAAGATATGAAGTAGGTAATTATTTGAAGAAAATCATTTTCAAATTGAAAATAGTTATTTTAAATAGTTTCTCTCCTTTTCGTGTCTTTCTTACCACAATATCAACAACAACCTCCATGGTATTACCCAAAGACGCCAAACCTGGTCTTGCTGTAGTTAAATACAAAAGGATGCCAATTAGCCTTTTAAAAATTGTAGGATCCATAGTTGATCCATCATGAATTTTAAACCTATTATTACTGGTGTTGGGGATACCTTGCAATTAAACCTATTGAATATTTTCAAAACTGCACTTGCAATTAGGCATTCCAGTGATTAAAAATGAATGATGAAGATAAGGAAAATTGCATTCATATTCAAATTTTTCCTCCTTTGCTTTACACTTGCATTCATATTTATATTTGTCCTCTTTGTTATCATACTCAATTGTTTACCAATAGCAATTTTCTTATGTTCATTTAGAATTGAATACTATTTTAGAGACTATGAGTTTCATTCATTTGTATGTTAGTTATGCCTGTAACTTATTATCATTTCGGATACAATCAGATCCATGTGTTTGAATGTATGCTTGCAAAAATAAGATTTGGTGGGACTCATAATTGACATAGAAAACACTTTTGATTTCTATTTCCATTTTATGTGTCCATCAACAAATATCTATAATAATTGGGTTAAACATGAAAAGTGGTCTTCGTAAGTTAAATTATTTTTTTAATATAATTACAAAAATTACGCAACAACATAATGTGTGTCTATTTTGTCAATTGTTTTTTGTATGAGTTTTTAAATGGATAGATCCTTCTAGAACACCAAGTAAGTTGGTTTCGTCTAAGTAGATGAGATAATGGAGTTATTCTCATCCGACTTTCTACTCTACATGTAGGCGAGATATATCACATTTCTAATAGTATTTTGGTTGAATTAAGCTTTTGTTTCTATGTAAATATGTATCTAATTACATTTTTTTAGGTTTGCATGTTTGCTTTCAACCTTCAACATATTCTCAAAGAGTTTGACATCCAGTAAAAATGAAATAAAGGTAATGAAATGAAGCACTTTACCATTTGATATTTTGTTGTAATTAAATTGAATTTCTCCTAATTTGCACACTATCCTTTTCATTTAAAATGAGTTTAATTAGCATTACTATATTTTCAATCCTTTTCATTTTAAAATGAGTTTAATTAGCATTACTATTTTTTCAAGTTAATGGCAACCTCAAAATACAAACCCAATATAAACATGATCGCTATGTACTCTTCCAACTATTACTATGCTCATAAAGTGGACAAAAAATGTAATCAAAGACAAAGTTTGGGGCATTTAAAGCAATTGAATTGATTCCTTGTTGGTTAACAAGGGACAAGATGTGCAAAGATATGGTGATGTATACATTATTATGAATATTTGTTTTAAGACAATTTTGTTTTGTTTTGTGTGTGTATATTATTTTAAGTACTTGTATTATTAAAAATAATTAAATTGAGTCAATTACTATTAATTTATTTGGTTAAGGTGTGGGTTTAGTCAACATAGCCATGCTAAGAGTTGGTATTGCCCAAGCCAGATATATAACTTAAACGCCTAATGAAAAAAAAAAATTAAACTAAAAAAATAATCATCATTCAAAACCATGTTTTAGTTTATATTAAATATTCAAATTATATATACATATTTTCAATATCCTTACACAAGTCACACATAAAATTTGTATTAAAAGTTTTATGTTTCTTCTAGATCCCATTCATACAACTCTTAACATTATCTAATGAAGGTTCCATACTAATCATTTTGAATCCTCTATTTAATATGTAGAATGGGTTATCCAATTTAATTGTTTAAAATAATCCTCAATAATTACATTTCATTATTAAAATATGATTGCTTATTTAATGATCATGTGGGAATGTAATTAGTGTTAAATTTAAATATTCTTGGTTGGATAGTGATGTGCAAAGTATTATGATAATTTATTTGTGGCAATTGGCCGACTTCTTTTTACACATGAAAAAACACAAGTTTTCTTGATATTCAAGATTAGATGTGTTAGGAAGAAGTAAAAAAATAATAGTAATTTGTAATTGGTATTCAAGAATATGATTAAAGAAAATTTTGTTTCTTCAATAAACAATTTAAATTTATTTTTAAGTGTGCTAGTTAAGAAATGAGTTCGATCAACATCCTCTTTGATAAGAACCCACACCAATTAGCATGAAACCAAAAAATTTACAACCGCAAAAATTTTAACATATGGATGGGAGGACAAGATAGAGATCCAAAACCTTCTATTTCATTAATCGAAGCGTGAGAATCCCCAATCTTGGAGGGCATCAATCCACCCTAGCTAGCAGAATAATTTTTTTGTGTGAGCCATGAACCCAGTTCAGTTCTCAAACTGCAAATTAGTAGTTTTGCTACCTTTGCTACTTAGGATTCAAGAAGAGGTATATGTTTGTGTAATTGGTATTAAGAGGATCTGCAGCAATGATGTATGAATCACAACCTCAGCTGGTGTGGAGATCATCTTGAGATTTGATTTCGGATCCTATTCATCTCAAATATGAGATAGTCGTCCCGCTAGGAATCATTTAAAGTTCTTGTGATGGACGCTTAAAGTTATAAGCAACCGAGTCTGTGGAGTCTTAACAAGCAAAAGGAGTAACATATAATAATGAGTTTTTGGAAGAATACATAGTTTTTTACCTCATTTGTATGTTGCTATTCTCGCTGTCTGTTGAGTGGGATTATATATATATTTTTTAAACTTGTGCCACTATTGTGGGATAAAAGGGAATGATTTAATTCCCCAAGTCAATTCAAAGGGAAGTCTTTTAAAAATGAAGAAGAGTTTCTTATGAAATATGTTTATCATAAGTTAAGTGGATATATAAAAGAAGATTTGAAAAGAAATGCATGGATCTATTATTATGTCTCTGACATATAGTTTTCTGTTGGGGACATTAGTTTAGGGTGATTGTCAAATTTTCAAAAAAACCTAAATCTAAACATAGGAAATATGATTTTATTTATTGGCAAAAAATTTTAAATAACATTTTTTTAGAGTCTCATTGGTTGTTTTAGGATGACGTCTTCCTTGTTATGTGTTTCCCACCACGCGACGACGGGAATACGTCATCCTTTTTAAAATTTTAAACATGTTGGTTCACGCCATCAACAAGGTAGTCTGCAAGCATTAAAAGCGGGTGTATTTCCCGAAGGTTGTTCACAACCTGGTGTCTACAAGCATTACAATAAGGTGTATTTCCTGAAGGTTGTTCACAACCTAGTGTCTGCAAGCACTACAAGAGGGTTTATTTCCCAAAGGTTGTTCACAACCTGGTGTCTGCAAGCATTAAAAACTGGTGTGTTTCCAGAGAATGGAGTCAAGATGTATCCCTCGTAATTTACGGGCATTAAACATTGGCATGTGTTCTTCACCTTTTACCCTTTGCATGGCATTCCTGAGAATGGAGTTGTTCGGAAAATATCTGTTTAGTGGAGGATGCATTCTCATGCCATAGTAGAACAATAATGCTATGATGAGGTTGAGCGCCCCTCCCCACCATTATAACACCTCTCTTCCTTGCTTGTCTTCAAACTCACCCTTCACTCTTACTCTGTGCTTCCAACATCTCTAGCAATTTCTTGCTTCCCTTTAACTTCTCCCATCTTTAAAACATATAAAATGGGGGAAGCAACAACAAATGGATTTCCCATCAATGGAAACAGACATTCGTATAGTGATGCCTATGTTAACAAGAATGAAACTGCTAATGAGCATGCAATTCATCATGTTAATGGGAACGACAACGACATTACCACGATAAATGTTTCCAATGGAATGCCAGGGATTCGAAACCGTACTTTCAGAGACGAACAACACTTATTTTGGTATGAAGAAGAAATTGAAGAAAATTGTTGTTGGTGTTTCACGCTAAATAGGTAAATTTTGTAATCGTGCGGAACTGAATTGTAATAACCTATCGTTTATTTTCACACCATGGAGATTTCTGAGTTTGAATGTGGATATTTATAGAAAAAAAGTTTTCTAAATAATGAATATCACTGTCTTCACAACATTCTTCAAACAAGAGTGAATAGTTACCAGGATATAGCGTTGCTCGATACATAACCATTCAGAAAGGTAAATATACGTAGTACACTATATAGAAATATTTTATTGAATTACCTTTTCTATGAACATCAATAACCCTTGCTTTCTCTTGCGAACATGCGCTTGTTATATAATCCTTTCTTGCTCTTGAGGACAAGCGTTTACTATATACTAAAAGTTGCAAAGTGCAGAAGTGGACTAGTTTATCTATCACGAATTACTTGTGCATCTGACACTCGTCTACCACCCGAAGTAAGTAATTAAGTAATTTGAATTTGGTAATATCCCACAGATATCCCTTAGTTGTATTCCTTTAAATGTTGACAAAGACTTGGTTCTCATGATTCTAATTTGTAGTCATGATGTGTGATTTTAGACTCAAAAGCATTTTCATCATGGGAGGTGGTGAAGGCTCCATAACTCAGGAGGTATTACAACACAAGAACATCAAGAAAGTGGTGATGTGTGACATTGATAAGGTCTAACCACACGTCTCCATTAATTTATGGTTTTACTACTTTTATTTTGAATTTTTTTGGACTTAAAAAAAACCTTGCTTCTAGGATGTTGTTGATTTTTGCCCAAAATACCTTGTCCTGAACCAAGAAGCATTTCCCAGTTCAAGCCTTGAGCTCATTATCAATGATGCTAGGTAACAAATTTTTAATGCTTCATTTATTTATACTTCCTAGGTTCCTGCTAAAGTTTATAGCTTTAATAGAATTTTTTTGATGCAGGGATGAGGTCAAGAATAGAGATGAATGATTCGAAGTTGTAATAGGAGACCTCACAGATCCTATGGAAGGAGGTCCTTGTTATAAATTGTACACAAAATATTTCTATAAGCTTGTTCTAAAGCCAAAGCTGAACCATAGAGTAGTGTTTTACTCAGGTATAACATCACAATAAAATCACTCAAATTCTTATAGAAACTATTTCTTGACAGTCTTCTTTTGTTGAGTCACATCATACATCAATTAACAAGATAAAAAATAAGTTGATAATAATAAGGCATGATTCTAGCAGTACTATAGTTGTAGGAGTCTCACCAATAATTGCAGTCTACTTCAGTTCGAGGCTTGAGTTTCATAGATAGTTCTATTCATTTAGTTTAAAGTTCTTAAAAATATCAACTTAGAGGAGTGACTGATCTCCTCACTCACTAAAGTTTCTAAAATCAGCCCGCCCCAGCCAATAGTGTCACAGAAGGTGAATGCTATTAGAATTCCACATAGCTATTGTTGAGAAGCTTCTTGATTTCGACAACTTTTCCTTTAAATTTAAAATTAAATCTGTGGAATCGCCTTCAACTTTTGGGAAAATAAATTCAATGTAAATATCTAGAATCTTCTTAGGGAGAATGTTTGCATTAAATATATTCCATCCAAATTTGGAAAGAATTCTTTTCTACGCTTTGCTTAATCTGTCAGTATCGTCCATGACTGTTTCGATTAGCTAATTGTTAATTCAACTACTGATATCCCTCTAGATGGACTATGACAGGCTGCACTCGCGAGCGTCTTAAAACACACAGAGGCATTCTCATCGATATACAACACGTTAAGATAGGTTTTCAAGTGTAAGCTACCCTGCACCTCCTTTGTTTTTTTTCCAATTTTCTCGGTTATTAACCATACTTCATGGAAATTGACCAAATCAAATGAAATGTGTGATTGAACATATATGGTGCCCTACACTGCTCACATTTCATCCTTTGCTGACAGGCGGGGATGGTTTATGGTACTGGCATCCTCTTTATCCTAATTGTTCTTCCCGTTTTAACTGAAACTTCGCAGTCACTAAGAGCTTTAAAATTATATAACAAAAAAACGTGCAGGCATCGAATCATCCGCCTACAATTGACACTGAAGAGATCGACAAAAAAATAAAGCAAAGAATCAAAGTGGACATGCGGTTTCTTGACAAAGAAACTTTCATGGCGGTGTCCACATTGAATCAGAGTGTCTGCACTTTGTAAGTAAATGTCATAAAATTTTGACAAATTCATTCATAAACTCTAGGACTACTGATAGGCCCATCGATGATGATTTTCAGGTTGTTAAAGGAAACTCATGTATATACATAAGAGACAACATGATTCATATATGGCCACGGAAAGGCTTTCCACTCAAACCCTTCTCTTCCATAGAAATAAAATTGTTTTTTTTTAAATTCGACTCGGGGATTTTGTTATATTTAAAAGCTAGTGAAGTGATCTTAGCACAAAGCCAAGCACATGGGGAATCACTATGTTTTCGTCATTTATATATTACATAAATATTATATGTTTATGGAAAGGTTGGATGCTTTTACCTTTTGTTTTTAATTTATAAAGTGTTATCATTGAATAATGTCATTGGCTTGTAAGTGTTCACAAAAAAAAAGGATAAAAGCAAGTTGTGTATATTAAGATCATATTTTCATGTTAAAAAGATTTATAACGATGGTGAATACATATATAAGGAGGTCACTAATAGTTTTTTAAATATATTTTATGGAAACAAAGTTATGATAATACTTTATATTTATATTTTTACTTGGAAATATGTCAACACTTCACATTTATATAAAATCAAGGTATGTTTAGATCACATAATCCATAAGAGTAGTATGTCACTTACAATATTTGAAACTAGGCGGAGAAAATATTAATCATTCCTCCCAACCACTCAAACTATATCAAATGGACAATTATATTTCAAATTTTAATAATATATATTTGTAAATTTTTATATTAATTAATTTTTATGTTCTTTGGAGATAAAAATGGTATTACAAATTTTTTTAATGTAAAAAACAATTGTTGAAGGACCTTAACTTGTTTATCACTTTTGTTAAATAATTTTCATAGCTAGCCACAAAGCTGGTGACAATGTCGGGGACATTGCCACCACGTGGCTCTTGTTGAATGTTTAGATCGTGCATATATCTAAGATTATAACTCTATTGGCTTTTTTATTTTTTTCTTATGGTCGGTTTAATTTTCTATGGTTTAAAACTCAAAATATTGAATTTATTTTGGAGCATAGATATGTGATGCATAATTTATTATGCTTTTATAATTTAATGGGAAACAATGGAGATGACTTGTTACTTTGTGAGAAGAGAGATGAAGTTCGTGCTTTCAAAGAGAAAGAAGAAGGAAATGGATTAAGAGAAAGACACATGGTAAGCAAACCAAGCACATGGAAGTAGACGTAGAAGAATAAGCAATTGATACATTGTAATTTAGGCAATTCTATGACAGTTAGGTTTAACCACAATGTAAATGGGCATATGATTGTAAGACCTGGTTAGGCATGCATGCCCCTCGTTGATGAGTCACTTATGTAGATTTAGGTAGACAAAAGAAGGGGAAATGTTGTGTTGTGATTTTGAGTAAAAAATTTGAGTGGAGTTGGCGTAATGGTAACATCATTGATATACTCAACACTGTAGTTGCATATATGCATAAAATATTTTCACTCTTCCATGAAGAGATGTTAAAAAAAATAGGCACACAACAAATTATTGGTACACGTACACACTATATACTACTTGCATGTGTCTCTACAAAATATTTACATATTTTCTATTTGTTCAAGTAATATAACATTTATTTTGTAGGTATGAATGGAAACTCACGGATCTGCACATATACATGGTTTCTGATGACTTGATGTAGCTCCTAACATGAAAACATTAAATTGGCAATACCTAGATCAAATCAGTGTTGCAAAGAGTTTCTTCAATACATATGCTATAGCATGGAATCCAAAATAAAATCATGACACACATATTCATATGCATGAATCCATTGAGGATGACTTTGGATTGCTACATATAAATGATATACTTTCATCCAACCCACTTTAGAGCTATGAGCAACTCTTAAAAAGAGTCCAAAGACATACAAAGTGCTATGAAAATCCATGTCTACGCAGGAAAGGGAATACAGTTGAGTGCAAATATAAATGCCTTTGGAAGGTACCACATGAAGCATCACTCTACATTGATGAAAATGGTTAAAAAGCATACCACTCAGCATACAATGATGCTCATATGAACATTCATAATCTGAGCATACTTCAAACATGGCCAGCGAATGTGGATTTCCAACCAATTCTCTTATGTTATGTTGTCTTGAAATACAGTCAAATATGCTTCAAAAGTAGAGGAAAAAGCATAGAACTACCATCATATGCTGACTAGAATCATAGCTACATCGTGTCCAAATGACCTAGCCTCATATTCCCATCATTGTTTGCATTCAAAAGCATGTGTTGATCGAGACATTCGTGCTCAAGAAAGTTTATGAAATATGTGAATTAAAAATAAAAATGAGTTAAAATTTATCATAAAACTATTAACTCTTTATGTATTTCATACATTAGAATATGTTGTTTAATTGATAAAAGGTTGGACTAAGTAATCCTACGTGAATATGGAAAGCTAATAATGTAGTCAAAGATATGGCCACATTCATAATAATTACTTTTTATATTAGTATTGATATTTAAGTAAACAAATGATTAAATATAAGTTTATAAATGTTTTTATATAAGGTTGTGTTTTCAAAATAATAAAATTATAACTTTTATGTTTTAGATATTTAGTATAAACTTAAACTTTTAGGTTATAATAGTATTTTAAGATCTAGTAGCATTTTGAATAAAAGTAATATGGCAATGTTAAAATTTATGTTTCCTAAGGATTAATGGGTCACATATGAATGAGAATGAACTTAAAGGGATTAATGCATTCTAGTAAAATGTTGTAAATGAATGTTATGGATCTTATTATTGTAATTTAGATTCCTTTCCGAAGAGAAACTTTCATTTCTTATTGAACTTTTATAGCATAGGAAAATAGTCATCATAGTGAGAAAGATGGTACTACTAGTAAGAGTTGCATCTATCTTCTCATATGATTATGATAAAGTTATTAACTTGGGTAAGGCACAAATATGGTGGGTGTCTGAAATATGTGTGATGAAGAATATATTACATAATGCTCATTATTGTATGTTGAAAACAAAGCCACAAGATATTTAATAATAATAATAATAATAATCTATTTTTAAGGTCACCCCCAAGTGAGACACTAATTTGGTGTATGAGACCCCCTTGTTTGTGGGAAAAAGGGACCCCCTTAGGGGAGTGATTTATACTACATTAGTATAATAAAGCATTAAAGTAAACATAAATTGTTTATATTTTGTAAAGAGCTATTATAGTAAAGAAATAACCATACCCTTAAATATTGAAAATGACAAATATAATTTAACGGTATCTTATTATGCAGTGAATTATATTGACAAGACGTTATGTCATGATCAAGATTAAAATACTTGAGTAAGTTTAACCAAGAAGTCTTCAAGGTCCTAGAAATCTTAAATAATCCCATGATTAAAGTTATGAGAGATAATCTATATGTCCTCTTATGTGTAAGAATACAGATTTGTCATGTCATGTAATAAACGAGCTAACATATTTAGATTGTCTCAATGTAATCTTAAAAGAATCAAATGCTCCATTTCCCAAAACACTAATGAGGAATTTGGATTTGTTAGAGTTGGAAACTAAAATACAAAATACAGGCTACCTAAAAATAAACAGACATAAATATCACCAAATTCAAAAAAAAAAAAAGCATGCCACCTAAAAGTAAAGAGACATAAGAGCATATTTTAAAAGTAAACAAACATAACATTGACATTGACATAGCCATTTAACCTTTTTTTTTCAACACCAAAATAACAACATTTTTATTAATAAAAAGTGGTATCCACANTTATAAAAGTAAACAAACATAACATTGACATTGACATAGCCATTTAACCTTTTTTTTTCAACACCAAAATAACAACATTTTTATTAATAAAAAGTGGTATCCACATATTACATGTAATCCTCCAAAACTTGTAGTCACAAAGTAAGTGTAGTTGTACCAACTGCCCAAATTCTAGAATATAAACGCCTATGAATAATTAAACAAACACTCACACAACTATTTAACTTGTGATCAAAAGTTAGATGCTACTCACAACTTATTTATTCTTTATCTACTAATAACTGAATTATTTTTTATCTGTAGTTGTAAGAACTCTAAGATCCAAACACCTACAGATAAACTAACAGAAATCAATCGATCTAATCAGACATTAACATCAAAGCTTGGAAAATAAGGGTTGTCGCTTTTCCGCAGAGCAACGCAGCAACCGAACCGACAAGAGGAACGCAGTAACCGAACCAGCAACGTAATCCAAACCGTTGGCCACCGACAAATCCCTGGGATTCAACATAACGTATCTCGTTCCGATTACTGAAAGCGGAGGGAGGNGAGGAACGTAGTAACCGAACCAGCAACGTAATCCAAACCGTTGGCCACCGACAAATCCCTGGGATTCAACATAACGTATCTCGTTCCGATTACTGAAAGCGGAGGGAGGTTTTCCAACAACATCCATCGCAATCTTGTCTACATTTTCATTCATATCCGACATTGTCGGATACACTCTCTGGACAAGGCCCATTTGCTTGGCTTGGAGGGCGTCGACCCTCCTGGCCGTGAGAGCCAAGTCCCTGGCGTTGCCCTCATCGACCAATCTGGGTAAGCACTGAAAAGAAGGCATCCTCGCTACATTATTGAATGTCGCATGTCCGTAATTAATTCGACAGCAAGACCTATGCAGGCCCCATGGATGGTGGAGATGACCGGCTTCTGACATTTCTCGACGGCCAACACGGCCCCCTATAAGTTCTTTATGGTTCGCTTCAGCTTTTCTCTAGCTTTTTCATC
>LPNX010122329.1:0-11531 GCA_001517045.1 Pseudotsuga menziesii
AATAAAGTATATTTACATTTTATCCTTTCTATGACAAGTGGGAAGGTGTTGGTTAATTTTGCTCTCCAAAAATAAGTATGGGGGTGCACAATATACATATTTCCTTAATGAGTATATTTTAAAAGGAAATATGTGATTAAGGATAAAGGAATATTTTGGCTGCATGCATGCCTCCATGGACTACGAAATCAAGGGGAAACCTGCCTCAACAAAATTAATGGCATATTTTCCTCCTTAATATGTGGGAACTGGGCGCCCAGCAAGTGAAAGCCATTCTCCTTTGATTATTTATTAGGTCACGAAACTTAGAAGAGGGGGCTGCGACAGAGCCAGGGCGGGGGACTTTGGGAAAAGGAAAAGCAATGAAACTGATTCATCTGAGTCTACAGGTTTGACATGTATTGGTTTGGATGTGGCATTTTATATTTTACCTTGCGAATTTTTTGAGATTAATATCTGTTTGTGCAATGGATGAATGCGCTTTGGTGTAGTATAAATTGTAAATATATTTGGTAATCGAGTAATGAATGGTATCCAAGCCTACGTGTACACCTATTGAACTCCACAGTTTGATTTCCAAACCTTCCTGAACATTATATTGGGGATCGACTTGAATCTGAGGTCCATCTATTGGTTTCCTTTCCTGTGTTGGGGTTTAGGTATTCATATCTAGATATCGCTGTTTCAGCATTTTTTATAGCATGGATCTGCTCCTTATCCATGTTTTAATAAACATTTTTCGATCTAGAACAAGGATACTCCTTATAGCCGTGATTTAGTTTATACTGGTTTGTTAGGGCTGAGCTGAATGGTTTGTGTATCAACATGTGAGTGGAAATATATATATATATATATATCTTCGTGTTGATCTTTAAACCCCATGTGCCTGCCCTTACATTGTTTTTGGTCTGCACTTTTTTATAGTTCTAGAAGCATGGCTTGCATTGGCACGTTGTCCCCTCTACACTGTAGATCTGGCGTATAAGATGATCGTAGAGGCATGCATGCCCTTTTGTTCTATGATGTATGCATGCCCAGGCTTACATGATGTACGCGTGCCCATTTTTTAATTTATGAGTTCACTAGTATAAGCAACAGACCCAAAGAATTCCTTGGTACTGTCTACAATACTTGATTTCATATAGTTGGAAATATGGGTCTTCTTAGTGATATCCTAAGCAACTAGTATGATGGTTGATTTTGACTTGTGTCCTTTTGATTTATTTTCTTGAAAAGTTCATGATGGTTAGATCAGGACCCATTGATAATGGGTAAAGAAATCTTTCTATGGTTGGTTTTGTTTCCAGTGGATACGATCTACATCTAAAAACGCATGATCACTCTTTAAGTTTCATCTTCCAGGTTTATCATTTTTTTTAGTTTTTGGTTGATGTTGTGTCAGGAGAGGGGGCGATGTTGTGTCAGGAGAGGGGGTGATGTCATTTGTGACGGTTATTTCTTTATTTCTCTCTCGGCGTTGTTTAAATTTTAAACTTGGAGCAAAGATAGAACACCCCTCTGGCAAACATCTAATTTTAATATTCTGGGGAATGGATTATAGAACTTTGATAGGGGTATTTTATCCTTTTATACAAACAAATAATTTTAGATATTTCCAATAGATCCGAACAAATCCAAACAGACCCCACCCCATTTGTAATCAGATCACTTGCTCTCAAGAATGCAAAGGAAGAGCCTAAACTAAGGACACACCAAGAAGGGAATACTTGAGAATGCAAGGGGAAAGGGTAAATTTTATAAATTAATTATTCACATCTTGAGTTAGGCATGAAATGATAATTATGTTTTCCTAAAGTTTTGAGATTGGCCCTTTCGGCTCTACTAACGTTAGTACAGGATTGACTTTGGCACGAGGAATTTAGGAACTGTAGGCATGTGTGCCCTTTTGTACTATGATGTATGCGTGCCCAGGCTTACATTATGTATGCATGCCCATTTTTTTATTTTTGAGTTCACCTAGTTTTTATTTATTGTGTCGGGAGAGGGGGCGATGTCATTTGTGATGGCTATTGCTCTATTTCTCTTTCAGCTTTGTTTAAATTTTAATCTTGGAGAAAAGATATATTTTGGGGAATGGATTATAGAACTTTGATAGGGGGATTTTATCCTTTTACACAAACAATTAATTCTAGATATTGCCAATCGATCCGAAGAGACCCCACGCCACCTCGTAATCAGATCACTTGCTCTCAAGAATGCAAAGGAAGAGCCTAAACTGAGGACGCAGCAAGAAGGGAATAGCTGAGAATGCAATGGGGAAAGGGTAAGTTTTATAAATTAATTGTTCACATCTTGAGTTAGGCATGAAATGATATTTATGGTGTCCTAAACTTTCGAGATTGGCCCTTTCGGCTCTGTGAATGTTAGTACAAGCTTGATTTTGGCAAAAGAAATTTAGGAACTGTACTGTCCCTTTCACACACACATTGTGGAAACTATGATGCTTTTATATCGGTAAGTAGGTTGTTGCTATAGTATGCCCTATTTTCCACACATCTTTTCATTGTTACGGTTGCATGAAGAATTGGGAGATTGATCCATTTCGATTTAATGAATTACTTAACCAAGCATTTCTAGTTTTTTTAGTAAAAATACTCTCTTAGAAAGAGAGTCTATGAGAATGACAGAAAGAAAGCATGGAAATATTGATGCTGCTGATTGTAACCCTTTTAATGAAATAAATGTCACAGGATGTGACCATATGGTGGATGTACATATGATGCCATTTTGCAACCTTTTTAATGGATTTTAATATTGTAGAAGATAATCAAGGAAAGTTATCGTAATGATTTTTGGTCCGCGCATAGTATTGTTTTAAATGCACTATGATGATGAAAATGCTTGCAGTTTCCACCTGCAAGATTATATTGAATGTTGAGAATATTCAATAACCACTTTACGTCAATGAAACCACTAATAGATTAATGATTAAATATTTTTGTAAAGATATGCTTTTGTGATATATTGAAGGGTTCTTCATAATTGGTATGTTACAAAATGATAACTAGAGGCTGAACAACAAGTATACCTCTATTGAGAGAAAACATAAGCTTTTAAAACTAGCATGCACCCTATGTATGGTGCTCGAACATGAAGTTTATTATTATTATTATGATTAACATAGGGAGGAATATTTTGTTTCAAAGAAAGGCTAAATCCTAAAGAATGGATACAAAAACGAGAATCCATAAAAGATCTTTGCCATAGATTATGGATTTCCAAACATGTGTGTGTCATGAGTAATTAACGAAGTTGCAGGTATAACTTGAAAGCAAGATTGAGTTCTAGAGGAATGCTATGGAATTAACAATAATTTGTATAGTTGAATCGAAGGTAAAAATTGTTTGTAATATGGGACTGTTACAAATGGTATCAGAGTGAGAGTGACAACACTCGGGCCTATTTTGGGCTCAACATGAAGTTAGAATTTTTAATTATTTATTTATTTATTTTGTGTTTGCATGGCAATGACAGACGAGGGAACTAAGCTATCCTAGCGGGCCTTCAAGATTGAAGGAGGTAACAAAAAGGATAAAAGAAAGAAATATCATGGGAAGGTAGTTGATGATGGCTCAGATTGACTATATTTGTGTGTGCATGCTCCTTTTTCCCTTGCTCCCTGAAGGTGACTATTGATGTGAAAATTGTAATGGTTAAAGAAGCATTTTTGTTTTTGTGACACTAGTCACTGGTTGATATAATGTGCATATCTCTTTGTTTTCCATTTTTCCATATTCATTTTCTGAATGTCGATGGAACTGGTTCTTTATTGATAAATCGACTCATCTCTAAGTGCTATACATACATTAGAAAGGTAATGCACAGAGCCAAGATTATAATTTAATGGAATCCACTATCCTATTAATAAACAATTGTCACAGTTATATATATCAGTGTTCATCTAGAAAGTGTTACACTTGTTAGATTCTTGAGTACTTATACTTTGACCTAAGCCCATTATCAGGTGACCTATTTTTTATTGGCTCGTGTAAGTTTGACATTACTAAAATACACCAGCGCAAAGACCACCCAAACCCTAACTTAGGTTGTTTTTGTTCAGAGCTTTATTTTATCGATTTAAGATTTTTCTACTGTGAAGTGGCATTTCACCCTCTGATATCATTCTTTTAAATTAAATCCAAGTCATGGGTTTATGTTGTCTTGTATTCAACTAGTCAACTGCTCACTAATATTGTTAACAATCTGTTGAGATAACCCCTGGGCTAAGAAGAAGCTATGAGTTGTCTCTTCATTCATGCCATTGTTTTCTAGAGCTGCTAAAAGTTGAAACCCCAGTAAATTCTGAAGCAAGTATTGTATTCCTTCTGGCTGTGTCTTAGGTTGTATGCATTTCAAAATTCTAAGTTTGGCCATAGCTTGCATCCAATATGTAATTATTATTACATATTTCAACTATGTTCTCACTTTTGGAAATCAAATAAGGAAATGTGAAGAGGTTAGAGGTCATATTAGTTGTTGTTCAAGACATATTTCTCCGGAATTTGAATGCCAAAGTCTTTCCTTTGATTTCATGGATGGTGCTATTACAGATCTAAAGCTTTTTCTGTTTAAAAAATACCAATTGCCATGATAAACTCCAAAAACGATTCCGAGATTTAAAGTTTGAAACGAAACAAGGTTTTGGAATGGAGCTCAATCAAAAGAGATTAATTCTATTTTGATAAATGTGCAACAAACTATTGATCAGTCTTTAAAGAACACTTCTATGTTGGACTTTTGAACTAATGGTTGATTAGATTTTCTTAAAACAAAAAGTGATTAAACACCATATAAGGATACTTCCCATCATGTTAGAACATTGTTTCCTTTTGTAGATCATATTTTGTTTTCATGATCAGCACAGGTTCACATATTTCCTCTGCTTGATTAAAAAAAAAATTGTGCTACAACTTGAAACTGCCTTTCTAAAGGATAGTTCTTTTTATGTGTTCATGATCACGTATTTAATTTTTTGGTCAGTATCAATGTGCTGCACATATGTTCTTTAAACCAGTTTATAAACAGAAGTTCTTCCCTTTCTTTCACATCCCATTTATTCTAGGGAAAATGTTTCTTGTGTTAACTCGCTGTAATTGTTGTAAATGTTGATGGGGATTTTGGCTAGCTCTGTGCCCATGGTTAAATTGTTTCAACTTAGTCCATCAATTAGAAGATTGAGCATTAGAGGATTGGGTATATTGAGTAAATAGGTTTAGAGATATGAGTATTGGAAAATGATAAAGCGAATAAATGTTGTATATTGTTATATGCTAACATTGCAGGATTATGCGAGGAACACTATCAATCAAAGTCGAATTTTAGTAAGAATATCCACGGTCTTAAGAAGCAGAGTTAAACCACTAAAGAATGGGTGATGCTTTTCTCTTGTCTTAATTTAATTGTTGATATCGAGGTTTTTATGAACCAAGGATTAAGTGTGGATTATGGTGTTCTGTACTGACATTGCATGCCTTTACTATGATTTTGACTGTGGTCACGATCAATGTAAGACATGGATTTCAAATACACTTGTAATTAAGTGATCTCAAAATGCCCAAAGATGAGTAATGATTTATTCAGGATGAATTATGAGAATTTATGAACCATGAATGATGGTAAGGGTACAAATCACTACAAATTAGGAAATGGTGATTAAATGAATGAGAATTATTATTTATTAATAGATGTTAATTATATAAAATGGCAGAGAAGTCATGTTAAGGATCATAGAAAGTGTGTCACAAAAGGTCAAAGGTTGTAATTAACATTAAAGAAAAAAAATGAGTAAGGAAAATACATGCTGCGGAAGCACAATGGTGTTAGGAAAATGATTATCATATGAGAACATTGTTGTTAGGCATATGATGTGGCAAGAAAAATTGACGATCTAACTGTACCTTATTTTTGGTGGAAAAGAATTCCTTGACTCAAGCAAGAAGGCTTGAGGAGAACCATGAAAGAGTTATGATATTGATATCAAGACTTAGGAAAAGTTGGACATCTGGAAGACAGGATGCTGTTTGATGTCACTAAGGAGAAAAATTTTGACCGCAATCAAACGAGAGAGTAACCTCATAAATAGTTGTAAGTCCACACAATAAATAAGAAAGGAAACTCAAGGGAGAGTTTGAAAAATAACGTAAAACGTGTTAACAAATTTTCCAAGTAATTAGGCTGTTACATGTTCTAATATGTAAATGTGAAGAAAGGATTACCTCAAGTCAAAGACTATATAACTATCTAAAGGTTGGAGATAAAACGACCACCCAAGGGATAGTAATTATGTTTTATTGATGAATCAATTGAATTTTGGAAAAATAATTGGGTATTATGATAGCAATAAAAACTAGGAGATGTTCCATAAATTGCAATTTGTTATAATACAAAAGGATCCATGGCTTATGTTTAAGTTGAATTATAATTTGACATGATTTACTTAATAAAAATTTGGGCTTGACCTGACCTTGTTATAGGAAACTGCAGGTCTTGAACGATAGGGACTTGAGAAGATACAGAATGATCTCAAATGATCAAAATAAAAAGATGAAAACAAGAAAAGACAACGGAATAGATGAAGGAAATTGGATGAAAATAGGAACACCGAGGACGGTGTTATTTTTAAGGGGGAGAGAGGATGTAACATCCCTCTCACATACCCTAGATATCTTGTAATTACAAATATTTTTTGTACTTGTTTTTGGGTGAGGATCTCAAGGCCAAGGACCCACCAGAAACAAGACCTGGAAATCTATCCAAGTTAATTACCTAAGTGATAAGCTTAGGAGACTTAAGACTTCGACACAAGCTAGCGACGTGCGACTAAACCCACTAGGGATAAAGGAGAATGGTTAAAGAGCCATATTTTGATGTCGTAGTCTTACATATCATCTTGATTATGGCGATATTAGAAATAGGGATTCAGCCTACAGGGGATTTCCTACTTCACTGAAATTTATCCCGACTAGGATACCATGGCCTAGTCACCTAATCCTGTTATGTTGAATCCATGATAGAGGGAGTTGTGATCATTTTAGCATCAACATAAAAATCAAGGAGTTAATAAAAAGGAATAATATCATCTTCAACATTACTCGTAATCATTACAACCAGAAATAATCCCAAATACATAGGAGAATCCTTTGTATGAACTAAATAAAGGGCGATTACCTTTTTAACAATAAATCATTTATATAACGTGTAAATAAAGTATATTTACATTTTATCCTTTCCATGACAAGTGGGAAGGTGTTGGTGAATTTTGCTCTCCAAAAACAAGTATGGGAGTACACAATATACATATTTCCTTAACGAATATATTTTAAAAGGAAATATGTGATTAAGGCTAAAGGATTATTTTGACTAGATGCATGCCTCCATGGACTACAAAATCAAGGGGAAACATGCCTCACCAAAATTAATGGAATATTTTCCTTCTTAATTTGTGGGAACTCGGCACCCAGTGAGGGAAAGTTGTTCTCCTTTGATTATTTATTAGGTCACGAAACTTAGAAGAGGGGGTGCTCTCAATTGGGAGATTGGTTTCAAGCTGCATAAAAGATATTTTCCATAGATTCTAGATTTCGAAACATGTGTGTGTCATGAGTAATTAACGAAGTTGCAGGTATAACTTGCAAGAAAGACTGAGTTCTAGAGGAATGTTATGGAATTAGCAATAATTTGTATAGTTGAATCGAAGGTAAAAATTGTATGTTGGAAGGAAATCCTTTGTTAATATGGGACTGTTACAAATTTCACATGTGATTGCAAAGAGACATAACTTAATTCCCCTGCTTTTAAAACATCATGATTTCAGAAAAGAATATATTATTTCATTCAAAGAATTACTTTTTTAAAAACATCATTTGTTTAATAATATGGAGCAAATTATGCATGATCACACATTTTTATACATTGCGCTCACAATTGGTATGGGTATCATATTAGTACCCTTATTTTTTTAATTAAATTTTCTATGGAAAGTTACGTTCTTTCTGGAAAAAAAAAGACTTTTTTTTATCAAACTAGATTATTTTTTTAAATAAACTTAATAAAGTTTGCACATTTCTACAAAATCAAGCCTTTAAATATGTTTTGCACACATTTTGTAAACATGAAGAGATTAGTGCCACTTATTTTAAAAACCATTATTTCGAAAAACATTACTTTATTTCTTAAAAAACATGATTTTTAAAAAATAACATTTCTTTAATAAATCAAATAAACAGAGTATGTACATTCTACGTAATAGCACCTTTCAATACACTCGCACATAGAGGCTAAGAGGAAGAACTCAATACCGCTTCTTTTTAAAAATCATTGACATTGGAAAACATTACTTTATCTCTTTAAAAATGAAGCTTTAAAAAACACCATTTGTTTAATAAATCAAATAATCAAAGTATGAAAATTCTCCATTATCTCACCTTATTACCAGCGTAGATC
Source organism: Pseudotsuga menziesii (assembly GCA_001517045.1). Taxonomy (NCBI): domain Eukaryota; kingdom Viridiplantae; phylum Streptophyta; class Pinopsida; order Pinales; family Pinaceae; genus Pseudotsuga; species Pseudotsuga menziesii. Next base: position 8,464 of record LPNX010122329.1, read on the forward strand.
CAAATCCTAGGCTCTATCAAGCGCCGAGAGGGATCAAATCTCTTTATAGGTATCCATTGATTTGATTCAAAGAAAAAGACACATATTTTTATTTAAGGTCCACATATAATATTTTATTATTAATATTTAATATTATTTATGGCCCACATATAATATTTTTTAATATTTTTTATTTTGTTATGAACTAACATTACAATATTTCCTCATACATGGTTTTAAAACCATGCACATTATTTGTTTAAAACCATGTGCAAGGCCAACTTTTTTTATTATTTTGTTAAGTAAAAACGTTACAACATCTCCCCCATATTGTGTTTCTTTCGTCATCCATATTTTTTTAAGGATAATTAAATTTTACCTTTTTTATTGTTTTGTTAGTTAGGAAGATTACAACATCTCCCCCATATTAGGTTTTTTTCTGGTCGACATTTATTACGTATGTCCATGGTTTTGAAACCATGTGCAAACCATGTGCACATGGTTTTAAAACCATGCACACGGTTTATGGTTTTAAAACCACATGGTTTATAGTTTTAGAACCATATGTAAGGCCAACATTTTTTATTTTTTTGTTAAGTAAAAACATTACAACATCTCCCCCATATTGTGTTTTTTTTTAATAGAGGACATAACATTATGTTCTATTTTTTTTATAGCCGTCATAACATTATGTAACGTTACGTAATGTTACAACGTTACGTTACGTTACAATATTGCGTAACGTTACAAGATCTACCCCATACTGGGCTGTAGAGCGCCTCTCGGTGCAATAAGTTGTGGACTCAATTGTTAGGATGAATAACTCACTATCACTCATTTTTTTTTAATCACGATTTCTAAAATAATTACTTTATTTTTTTTAAAAACACATATTTTTTAAAAACTCCATTTGTTTCATAAATAGAAAAAACAAAGTATGTAATTTTATACATATTCACACCTTTTTGTACATTGCGCACAAAATTGGTAAGCATAATAGTTTTGAGTACCCATCTTTTTTAACAATCATGACTTCTAAAACAAATACTTTAATTTATTAAAAAACACAAGTTTTTAAATAACACCATTCAATTAAAAAGTTGAATGAACAAATTATGAAAATTATACTTGAGCACAAAATTTTATGGGTTTCACACACAATTGGTAAGGGGAATAACAGAGTACCCCTCATTTAAAGAAATAACAACATCTGAAAAAATTACTTAATTCATAAAAAGGAAGAATTAAAAAAAACACCATTTATTTAATAAATTCAATCAACAAAGTATTCACATTCTAAATGATTGCACCTTTTTATACATTGTTGACGCAATTAGTAAGAGGAATATATTAGTATTGCTCATTTTTGAAAATCATGACACGTAAAAAAATTACATTATTTCTTAAAGAACATGAATTTTTAAAAAATGTTATATATTTAATAAATGGAATAAACAAATTTTGTGCATGCTACACAATCTCACTTTTTTATACATTGTGCACGTAGTTGGTAAGAGGAAGATCTTAGCATTCCTTTTTTTTTAAAACGCAATTTTCTAAGATCCCATTTATTTAATAAATGGAACCTAGAGCCAAGCATGTCAAATATGGGGGCATAAAATCAAATAATGGAGTAGTACAACCACTAGAGGTGGCGTGCATTCAAACCCATGTAACCACACAACATTAACCTGGCCTCGTGTAGGAGTGCTTGTGCCTCCCATCTCCACCTGTCCTTCCATTTGCTGGACCAACCACCTAGACTTCCCTGATGACGTCCCTAGCAACCAGATGGCGGCACTGTTGGGCCTAGTCTTCCTCACCAAAATCTTCCAATCTGTCACATCGAAACCCAAATACGCTCTCCATGCTAGTGTTTTCCAACCTGTGGGAATTTTTGTTGGCCTCTCTCCTAACATGGTGAAACGAGATAGCAGGGTGCGCCAGGAGGAGGTCGTAGATCCTCTCCAACCTGTATTGTAGACACCAACTGTGAGAGACCTTATCCAACTTTTTCCCATTTAGCAAATGTTTGGCCATCTGGATGAGGGTGTTGGAGTCGCCTTCTATTATCGCCAAAAAAAACCCACCCCTGATCAACACTTCAAAGCCATGGATTAGGCCTTCCAATTCTACCACATTGTTGGTATCCTGCCTCATGGCTCCCATGAACACCATCCTTATTCTTCCCTCCTGATCACGGCAAAGACCACCATATCCCGCCGGGCCTGGATTGCCCATAGACACGCCATCGAAGTTCACCTTGAAGACAGATGGGGGAGGGGCAGACCAAAAGGACGGGCTGGAGGGCTGACAAAGCTTATTCCATTGGTAAAGACCAGCCATCATAGAACTATTCAGTCCCCAGTTCTCAGCAATTCGAGCTTCCTCCTATGGGATGATCTTGTCATGATCATGCCATTGCATACAATGAATGGACTATAACAATTTGTCTCTCACCATAGTACAAACTGTTTCCATGTCTTTGCATTGGTCTCTAAAGATCCAAGCATTCCGCTCCTTCCATATACACCACATGGCCATACCTGTGAAGGCATCCCATATAGTTATGATGATGGGATTCTTGAAGGATTTTGGGCACCGGTTCCTTAGGGTCTGAGAAGGTTGACCCCTTGTTTTATTGCTTCGTCTGAACCTCATCGCTCCCTTGTCCCAAACAGCGGAAGCGAAAGGGTAGCTATCCAAGAGATGATCCATAGATTCCTCCGCTTGATAACACAGACAACATTGGGAGGGACCCTAAATCCCTCGTTACGTAGGTTGTCAATTGTGAGAATCCTTTCCCTGATGACCAGCTAAAAAAAGAGGGAAACCTTGGGCCATAAGTTGACCATCCACGTTTTTTTCCAAATATCATTTGTCACAACATTCCTCTATATCCTGATACTGTAGTCCTCTTTGATGCTAAAGGATCCTTTGGTCATGCAACCCCATCTCAAAATATCAGGGCCTTCTTGAACCTTGATAAAGCATTTGTTTAGTTCTTCATTAAAAGCCTCACATTCCTCCTCACTAACTTGTTCAGTTTTCTCTTGGAAGTCCCATTGATGGTGTTCCAAGTGATTTCC
>LPNX010122329.1:11586-50599 GCA_001517045.1 Pseudotsuga menziesii
CCCCCGCCAAGATTGGTTCACCTGGATTTTTCCCCTCTCGAGCGCCTACTGCTTGATATGAGCCCACCATGGATCCCTGCCAAGGATGGGAAACTGGTTCCATGNCACCCGCCAAGATTGGTTCACCTGGATTTTTCCCCTCTCGAGCGCCTACTGCTTGATATGAGCCCACCATGGATCCCTGCCAAGGATGGGAAACTGGTTCCATGAATCATCCTAGAATTTTACCCTACTACCATCCCTGATTTCCCAGAAACTATAGGCCCCCAGCATCCTCTCCATGAATTCCCTGTTAAGCTTGTCATAAGCTTTAGCTATATCAAGTTTCATCATCATACCTAGATTCCTTGAGATTTTGAGTGAGTGCATTACCTCGTGGACTAAAATCACCCCATACAAGATCTACCTACCTTCCAAGAAACCAGCTTGTTCCAGACTGATGAGCATCGGGAGGATAGGTTTGAGCCTATTAGCAATGACTTTGGAAATGATTTTGTATATGACATTGCATAATGCTACTAGTCTAAATTTATCGAGGGTATCCGCCCCCATCTCTTTGGGAATAAGGGTGAGGAAGGTAGCATTGAAGGCTTTAAGGACCCCTTTCTTGGTCTTGGACTCCTCCACAATGTTGAGCACATCCTCCTTGACAAGATCCTAGAATAGATGGAAGAAGTTGGTCGTGAATCCATCAGGGCCAGGGCTTTCCCCAACGCCATTTGATTGACCGCTTCCTCAACCTCCCACATCCCGATAGGTTTGATCAGCATTTCATTGTTTTCACCAGTAACGAACCTAGGAATTAGGCTTGTTATTTGCTCAATGTCCTGACCTCTATCCCCACCATCCTCCCTAAGAATCTCAGAGAAGTGTTGTGTGATTTCAGCTTCAATCTCCCATCTTGTTTCCACTCTGTTTTTGTCCCTAGTCTTGAGTCTTTGGATTCTGGAGCTATTCCTATTCTAGATCACTGAGTTATGAAAAAATTTAGTGTTTCTTTCACCCTCCTACATCCATTTGACCCTGGCCTTCTGTTGCCAAAAGAGTGCCTCCTGTTTTTCCCTAGCCTCTAGCTGCCCCATTAAATCCTTCTCTTTAATTTTCATATCCTCATCCCAACCCCCTTCCATACCCTTTCTGTTAACGAGATACAGCTTAAGTAACAATTTTTTTTTCCTCAAAGATGTTCCCGAATTCCTCTCTATTCCACGTGCGAATCTTTACCTTTAGGGCCTTGAGATTCTACTAAAAGCGGAACATATTGGTTCCTTGGGGGGGACCAATTCGTGCCACCACTAACTGACAAGGTACTTGAAATCATTGTGCTCCATCCATAAACTTTCAAAATGAAAGGGTTTTCCCATAGGGGAAAAATACCAATCCCAAGAAAGACAGATGGGCCATGGTCCGAGCCAGCTGTCGGGAGAACGTTCGCCACAAGATTCCTCGAGCTATGCATGATATTCTCCAACACCAAGAAACGGTCTAGTCGGGAAGCCACCAGATGCTCCCCTCCATGTTTGTTGTTCCATGTGAACCAACCACTTCCCGTTTCCACATCAACCATTAGGATCTGAGAGATAAACTCACTTAAAGCATCCTAGTATTTGTCCAGGATTCCTCGTCCTCCCTTCTTTTCCCCAAGATTAGCGATCAGATTAAAATCTCCCCCCAGCACCCACGGCCCTTGTTCCAATTGCTCCTTGAACCAGTTGAGGAGATCCACAAAAGACTGCTTTTCAAGGAAACCACTGGGGCATAAATATTCCCTAGGATTCCCCACACTCCTGAATCCATAAGGCAAAAATCTGCCATTAGAGCAAGCTTGTTGGCCCGCCAGTGGGAGAATTCCATCGAGTGGGGCTGCCATAGGATTGCGATACCTGTAGATTGATCTACTACATCAGTAGCCATGACATGAATTCCTTTCTAGGTTTTGTCCTTAATGTTATCGAGGCCCCGAGAGCTGCATTTGGTTTCTTGGAGAAAAAGAATATCCGGGTTTTCCTGCCTAATTTTACAGTTAGTGTTTTCCACTTTCCTAAGTTGCCACACCCCCTAATATTCCATTAAATGAGCTTCATTGGAAAACCTTTTTAGCTTCAGAAAAGGATGCTCTGATTGTGGGATGTTGGCCTGATTCAACCAGTCACACTCCAACCGCTGTTATGCTCTGCCTGTTCATCTTCCTTCTGTGCCATAGTTCCTCCTCTCGGGACTCCTCTTACTACCCTTTTGGGCTTCTGGGTCGATCCCAAGACTCTCCAGAGCACCCATTTGGATGATGGTTTCCTGGAGGAGTTCAAGCTAGTGTCTCAAAACATAGCCTTGTCCCTTCTTCCTGCATTCTTCCTCTATGGCATCCAATTCTAGCTCTCTTAAATCCATATCCTCACCGTCATCCTCCTCTGTACTAATTATCTGCTGGGCTTCCTCTTCCATTGGAACTTTGGTTGGGCTTTCTTCCTGGTCTTTAACCATTGGCGTAGCTGTGACTTCTTCTCCCTCCTTTATGGTTCCTAAGGCCTTGAATGAGTTCCCTTGCATATTATCCTTGGGCATCGACTCTTTTCGCGTAGAAGGTTTTCCTCCTCCCTTGCTTCACCTTCTGTTCTTGACCTGGGTGAACCCATCATCTTCCACAGATTTGATCAAGGATGGGGGAGACAGGTTGTTCCTCGGACTAAGTTTGGGGTAGTTTCTCCCCAGATGACCATATTCATGACAGAGATGACATCTGAAGGGAAGCTCTTCATAGTCAATGGGTTGTATCCATTGCTTGTCTTCCCAGTTTAGATTGACTTCTTTAGGAACCTCTCTAGATAGATCCATATAGACACAGATTCACGCGAAGGCAGTATACCTTTGGATCCTAGTTTATTCAGCTATTTTAATGAATTCTCCCAGGGTGTTTTCGATGTCCCTTTGAGTCTCCAAATCCGAGTATTCCCCCAGGAGCGAAAAAATGACGGATCCAAACTGGGGGGACCATCATATCCTCCGTCTCTGTATTAAAACACTCCTTCCATGGCCGAAGGAATAGGCCTGCCGAGAAGAAGAAGTAAGGGCCTACCTCCATAACTCTATCCTTGTTTTCTTGGTTAAATAATATAATGGTGAAGAAACCCTTTGAGCCCAACTGGAGATCATAGTGGCCTTTGGTATTCCACACCCCATTAATCCACTTAACCAGGTCTTTCTCCTTCGGCCAAATCCCTACCAACTTCCCTATTAGGGATTTTTCCTTCCAAGATTCAATCTTACCTCTGACTACCTCAGATCTGATTTGGATGGTGGGAATGGAAGCCGTCTTTTGGAGGCAGCCCCCTAGACCCAATTGCTTTCCTTTCCTAGAGCCAGATGGATTCTCGTCAACCTTTCCATCCTCGGTCTGCTCCTGCTAACCTGCACAAGGAACCCCAACATCCGGGGCAGTCTCCCCCTGCCCCAATGCCGCCATAGTGCCCAGCAGGAGGCCTGGAACCACACCCCATCGACAACCCAACGTCACTTGGATGCTACACTATCTGCTAGGCCCAAAAAACCCAAACACAACGTCTCAAACCTACTCCTTCAGCCCCAAAATGTTTTTTCAAAAATTACTTTATTTCTTAAAAACATTAATTTTTTAAAAATGTTATATATTTAACAGATGGAATAAACAAATTTTGCAAATTTTGGCACCCCTCATTTTTAAAAAATGACAATTTCAAAAATGGCATTTATTTAATAAATTGAATCAAGAAAGTATCTACATTCTACATTATGGAACCTTTTTATACATAGCACACATGATTGGTAAGAGTTAGGGTTTAGTGTCCATTATTTTTAAAAATCAAGTATTCTAATATATTACTTTATTTCTTAAAAAAATAAAACTTTCATACAATTTTATAGAGGCTGTGTATGAAATTGTCAAGAGGAATAGCTTTGTACCCTCGTTTTTATAAATCTTGTTCTCTAAAAAAAATATTTGCTTCTTAAAAACAAGACTTTTAAAAAACACCATATGTTTATTAATTTGAATCAACAAAGTATGCATGTTCTTCATAATCAAATAGTTTTATACATTGCGCACACAATGTGTAAGAGGAAGAGCTTACTACCCCTTATTTCTAAAAATCATGACTTAAGATTTTTTTCATTTCTTTCTTAAAAAGCATGAATTAAAAAAATGCATTTGTTAAACCAATCAAATAGAAAAAGTATGCACATTTTACATAATTCCACATTTTATGCAGTGTGCATGTTATTTTTAAAATGGATAACTTAGTACCCATCGGTTTTAAAAATCACACCTTCTAAAAACATTAGTTTATTTCTTAAAAAAACAAGACTTTTTAAGAAATGTCATTTATTTACTAAATCAAATAAAAGAAAGTAAGAAGATTCTACATGATGGCACATTTTTATAGGTCGCATAGACAATTCGTAAGAGGAATATATTAGTACCCCTTGTTTTGAAAACTCTCAACTTCTAAAAAGATATATTAAATTTTTAAAACACAACTTTTAAAAAGTAAAACTTGTTTAACAATTTGAATGAACAAAATAAGCACATTCTGCATTATCATGTACCATTTTATACATTATGCACACAATTGGTGTGAGGAAAATATTAGTACCCATGTTTTTGTAAAATCATTTTTTTAATACTTTATTTCTTAAAAACATGATTTAAAAAAATGACATTTCTTTAATAAATCAAATAAATAGAGCATGCATATTCTACATATGGGATAACTGTAAAGCTGCAAACCTCATGATGTGGGATAAAAAGAAGCTCCTTTTTGAAACTCTAGTCACTCGTGTCATCTTGTATGGGTGTGAGGTTTGGGGTTGCATCATCTCTAGAGAATCCTGGAGAAAGAACGAGCAAATCTAGAAGCATTTTATAACTTGTAACCTTAAAATAAAAAACAGTACACCCTATCCTATTCTCCTTATAGAAGTGGGTCTTTCCCCCCTCGAGAGCCTAACTATGACTAGACTCCTGTTATACAAGAACAAAATCAATAACACGGGAGACCATAGACTCCCTAAGATAGCTTTAAACTCTAGCCAAAAACACTTAAGGCTCAAGCGTGGGTGGTATAAGGATACCGGGTCTTGGTTAAATCATTGGGAGATCGATGAAAATGTTGCTTTGCAGAATATTAATAACATTAAAAATATTATCTCTTCTAAGTTTAAAGAAAAATTGTGGTGTGAGAAAGATCTCGAGGCTAAAAGAAAATTAAGATACTATAAGGAGGTCATCAATCCTACTCTAGAAGATCAAAAGTATCTCTCTGTTTTGATCAGTACTAAGAAAAAATTTAACATAGCTAAGATAAGAACGAACTCGCATGAGCTCCATAGTGAAACTGGTCGTTGGAGAGTCCCTAAAACACCATGGTTAGAAAGGATCTGCCACCTTTATGAGAGTAAGAACATTGAATATGAAAATCACTTCCTCTTAGAGTGCCCTGCATACATCCACTTTAGATCCTAGTTTCATAATTTTTGTTGCAATACCGACTTTCCTAGCCTTTTAGCCTATCAAAATTATAGTAAGCTCGGGACGTTTCTTTCCAAGCTCTTTGAGCATAGAAATATAACTTTAAAGCAAACTAATTAATTCTCTTCTTTAGGTCCGATAGACCAAAGTTTGGTCTCACGGGACGTTAACCATCATCATCATCATCATCATAATCACACCTTTATATACATTGTGCACACAATTGGTAAGAGGAAGAGATTAGTACCCCACATTTTTAAAAGTCATCATGACTTGTAAAAAAAATTACATTATTTCCTAAAAAAAGACTTTTTAAAAAACACCATTTGTTTAATAAATCAAACAAACCAAGTTTTTGCATTCTACATCATCACACCCTTTTATAGGTTGTGCACACAATTGGTAAGTGAAATAACTTATTACCACTCATTTTTAAAAAGCACGGCGTCTAAGTAAATTACTTTAATCAATTGGATAAACAAAGTACTCGGGAAGAGAATAGTACCCCTGATTTTGAAAAATCAGAACGTCTAAAAATATTAATTTATTTCTTAAAAACCAAGACATTAAAAGAAACTCATTTCGTTAATAAATGGAATATAAAAAGTATGCACTTTCTACATAATCATAGATTTTTATAGCATGCAAATGGAATTCATAAGAGGAATAGATTGGTACCCCTCATTTTTAAAATTATTTTATTTCTTAAAAGACATGACTTTCAAAAACACTATTTATTTAATAAATCGAATCCACATTTTATGGAAATTCTACATGATCACATGTTTTTATACATTATTCATGCAATTTGAAAAACAAGATATTTAAAAACATCATTTACTTAATAAATAGAATCAAGAAAGTGTGTAGATTCTATATAAAGGCACCTTTTTATATATTGTGCATGCAACTGATAAGAGGAAGAGCTTAGTGCCCCTTGATTTAAAAAATTACTATTTCCAAAAAAGTCACTTTATTTCTAAAAAACAATACTTTGAAAAAATGTCATTTGCTTAATAAATTGAATAAACAAGTTTTGCACATTCTACATGATCGCACACTTTTATAGATTCCAAATGTGATTGGAAATAGAAATAACTTAATACCCCTAGTTTTTAAAAATCATGACTTCAGAAAACATTATTTAATTTCTTTAAAAACATGAACTTTTGAAAAACGTTACTTGTTTAATAATATAGACCAACAAAGTATGCAAATTATACATTGTGCTCAAAATTGGTATGAGTAACATATTAGTACCCGTATTTTTTAAATCACGATTTCTATGGAAAATTACGTTATTTATGAAAAAACATGACTTTTCATCAAACTCTATTTGTTTATTAAAACAACTTAACTGAGTATGCACATTTCTACATAGTTGAACCTTTAAATACATTGTGCACACAATTGTAAACATGAAGTGCTTAGTACCACATCTTTTAAAAATCATGACTTCTAAAAACATTACTTTACTTCTTAAAAAACAAGGTTTATAAAAAATAGCATTTCTTTAATAAATCAAATAAACAAAGTATGTACATTCTACATAATAGTACCTTTCAATACACTGCACGCATAGATGGTAAGAGGAAGAGCTTAGTACCCCTTCGTTCCAAAAATCATGACTTTAAAAAACATTAGTTTATCTCTTTAAAAATGAGACTTTAAAAAACACCATTTGTTTAATAAATCAAATAAGAAAAGTATGAACATTCTATATTATCTGACCTTTTTATAGGTTGTGGTCTCAATTGTTAGGAGGAATAGATTACTATCACTCATTTTTTTTAAATCATGATTTCTAAGACAATTACTTTATTTCTTAAAAAAACACATATTTTTTTAAAATCCCATTTGTTTAATAAATCCAATAAACAAAGTATGCAATTGTATACATAATCACACCTTTCTATACATTGCCCACAAAATTGGTAAGAGGACTAGTTCAGTACCCCTCATTTTTAAAAATCATGACTTCGAAAACAATTACTTTAATTCTTAAAAAACACAAGTTTTTAAATAACACCATTTAATTAAGATGTTCAATAAACAAAGTATGAAAATTACAGCCGATCAAAAATATTTATAGGTTGCACACACAATTGGTAAGAGGAGTAGCGTAGTACCCTTTATTATAAAAAATCACAACATCTAAAAAACTTTTCTTAGTTCATAAAAAACTAGAGTTAAAAAAAAACACCATTTATTTAATCAATAGAATCAACAAAGTATTCACATTCTACATGATCACACATTTTTATACATTGTTCATGGAAGTACTAAGAGGAATATATTACTATCCCTCATTTTAAAAAACATGACTCATAAAACAATTACTTTATTTCTTAAAAACATGATTATTTTTAAAAATGCTATATATTTAATAAATGGAATAAATAAATTTTGCACATGCTACACAATCTCACCTTTTTATACAATATGCAAACAGGTGGTAAGAGGAAGATCTTAGCACCCCTCATTTTTAAAATGATATTTTCTAAAATGCCATTTATTTAATAATTGGAATCGAGAAAGTATTTGCATTCTATAAAATGGAACCGTTTTATACATTGTGCACGCAATTGGTAAGCCTTAGAATTTAGTGTCCCTTCTTTTTAAAAATCATGTATTCTAAGAAATTACTGTATTTCTGAAAAAATAAGACATTCTAAAAAAATTCCATTTGTTTATTAATAAAAAATAAGACTTTCTAAAAAAATTCCATTTGTTTATTAATTCAAATAAAAAAGTATCCACCTTAGACATGATCACACAATTTTTTAGGTTGTGCATGCAATTGTCAAGGGAAATATCTTTGTACACCCCATTTTTATAAATCTAGTTCTCTAAAAAGTTCTTTGTTTCTTAAAAAGAAGACTATTTAAAAAATGTCATTTGTTTAATTATTCAAATTAACAAAGTATGTACATTCTTTATAATCCAATATTTTTTTACATTGCACACACAATTTGTATGGGAAAATATTAGTACTCTTTGTTTCTAAAAATCATGACTTAATTTTTTTTCCTTTCTTTCTTAAAAAACATGACTTAATTTTTTTTTGTTTAACCAATCAAATAAAAAAGGTATACACTTTTTATGCATTGTGCATTCTATTATTAAAATGGACAACTTGGTACCCATTGATTTTAAAAATCACCACTTTTAAACAAATTAGTTTATTTCTTAAAAAAAAAAGAATTTTTAGGAAATAGAATTCATTACTAAATTAAATAAACAAAGAATATTCTACATGATCACACATTTTAATAGGTTGCACATGCAGTTGGTAACATGAATATATTAGTACCCCTTGTTTTAAAAAATATCAACTTCTAAAAAACTATTTTTTTTCTTAGAACACAACTTTAAAAAAATGACACTTATTTAACAATTTGAATCAACAATATATGTGCATTCAGCATGATCACACCTTTTTATACATTGTGCACACAATTGGTGTTAGGAATATCTTAGTACCCCTATTTTTGTAAAATCATGTTTAAAAAAAATACTTTATTTCTTTAAAAACATGATTTAAAAAAAAAAATCTTTAATAAATAAAATAAACAAAGTATGGACATTCTACATAATCACACCTATCTATACATTGTGCACATAATTGGTAAGAGGAATAGTTTAGTACCCCACAATTTTAAAAGTCATGACTTGAAAAAAAAATTAGGTTAGTTCCTAAAATCCAAGAATTTTTAAAAAGCACCATTTGTTTAGTAAATCAAATAAACCAAGTCTATGCATTCTACATTATCACACCCTTTTATAGGATGTGCAAACAATTGGTAAGCGAAATAACTTGCTCCCACTCATTTTTAAAAAGCAGGGCTTATAAATAAATTGTTTTATTTGTTAGAAATAAGAGTTTTTAAAAAATGACATTTCTATAATCAATCAAATAAAAAAAGTATGCACATTATACATAATCATACATTTTCATACATTAGATCGAAAATTTATTAGAGGAAGAGATACCCCTCATTTTGAAAAATCACAACTTCTAAAAAAAATAGTTGATTTCCCAAAAACCAAGACATTGGTAAGATGAATAAATTTGTAACCCTTGTTTTTAAAAATCATGTCCTCTAAAAAGAAATATTATTTCTTGAAAAATAAGTCATTTAAAAAATGTCATTTACTTAATAAATCGAATCAACAAAGTGTGCAGATTCTATATAATGGCACCTTTTGATATATTGTGCATGCCATTGCTAAGAGGAAGAGCTTAGTGCCACCTGTTTTAAAAAATTACAAGTTCTAAAAAAATAACTTTATTTCTTAAAAACAATACTTTGATAAAAATGTAATTTGGTTAACAAATCGAATAAACAAATATTTGGTAATCGAGTAATGAATGGTATCCAAGCCTGCGTGTACACCTATTGAACTCCACAGTTCGATTTCCAAACCTGCCTGAACATTATATTGGGGATCGACTTGAATCTGAGGTCCATATATTGGTTTCCTTTCCTGCGTTGGGGTTTAGGTATTCATATCTAGATATAGCTCTTTCAGCGTTTTGTATAGCATGGATCTGCTACAAGGATACTCCTTATAGCCGCGATTTAGTTTATACTGGTTTGTTAGGGCTGAGCTGAATGGTTTGTGTATCAACATGTGAGTGGAAATATATATATATATATATATATATATATCTATCTATCTGTGTGTTGATCTTTAAACCCCATGTGCATGCCCTTACATTGTTTTCGGTCTGCACTTTTTTATAGTTCTAGAAGCATGGCTTGCATTGGAACGTTGGCCCCTCTACACTGTAGATCTGGCTTATAAGATGATCGTAGAGGCATGCATGCCCGTTTGTTCTATGATGTATGCATGCCCAGGCTTACATGATGTACGCGTGCCCATTTTTTAATTTATGAGTTCACCTAGTATAAGTAACAGACCCAAAGAATTCCTTGGTACTGCCTACAATACTTGATTTCATATAGTTGGAAATATGGGTCTTCTTAGTGATATCCTAAGCAACTAGTATGATGGTTGCTTTTGACTTGTGTCCGTTTGATTTATTTTCTAGAAAAGTTCATGATGGTTAGATCGAGACCCATTGATAATGGGTAAAGAAGCCTTTCTATGGTTGGTTTTGTTTCCAGTGGATACGATCTACATCTAAAAACGCATGATCACTCTTTAACTTTCATCTTCCAGGTTTATCGTTTTTTTTAGTTTTTGGTTGATGTTGGGTTCTTGTGTCAGGAGAGGGGGCGATGTCATTTGTGACAGTTATTTCTTTATTTCTCTCTCGGCGTTGTTTAAATTTTAAACTTGGAGCAAAGATAGAACACCCCTCTGCAAACATCTAATTTTAATATTTTGGGGAATGGATTATAGAACTTCGATAGGAGGATTTTATCCTTTTATACAAACAAATAATTTTAGATATTTCCAATAGATCCGAACAGACCCCACCCCATTTGTAATCAGATCACTTGCTCTCAAGAATGCAAAGGAAGAGCCTAAACTAAGGACACACCAAGAAGGGAATACCTGAGAATGCAAGAGGAAAGGGTAAGTTTTATAAATTAATTATTCACATCTTGAGTTAGGCATGAAATGATAATTATGTTTTCCTAAAGTTTCGAGATTGGCCCTTTCGGCTCTGCTAACGTTAGTACAGGATTGACTTTGGCACGAGGAATTTAGGAACTGTAGGCGTGTGTGCCCTTTTGTACTATGATGTATGCGTGCCCAGGCTTACATGATGTACGCATGCCCATTTTTTTTATTTATGAGTTCACCTCATTTTTATTTATTGTGTCAGGAGAGGGGGAGATGTCATTTGTGATGGTTATTGCTCTATTTCTCTTTCAGCTTTGTTTAAATTTTAAACTTGGAGAAAAGATAAAACACCCCTATGCAAACATCTGATTTTAATATTTTGGGGAATGGATTATAGAACTTTGATAGGGGGATTTTATCCTTTTACACAAACAAGTAATTTTAGATATTGCCAATCGATCTGAACACACCCCACCCCACCTCGTAATCAGATCACTTGCTCTCAAGAATGCAAAGGAAGAGCCTAAACTGAGGACGCACCAAGAAGGGAATAGCTGAGAATTAACAAAGTTGCAGGTATAACTTGCAAGAAAGACTGAGTTCTAGAGGAATGTTATGGAATTAGCGATAAATTTGTATAGTTGAATCGAAGGTAAAAATTGTATGTTGGAAGGAAATCCTTTGTTAATATGGGACTGTTACAAATTTCACATGTGATTGTAAAGAGACATAACTTAATGCCCATGCTTTTAAAAAATCATGATTTCAGAAAAGAATATATTATTTCATTCAAAGAATTACTTTTCAAAAAAAGTCATTTGTTTAATAATATGGAGCACCAAAGTATGCAAATTCTGCATGATCACACATTTTTATACATTGCGCTCACAATTGGTATGAGTAACATATTAGTACCCTTATTTTTTTAATTAAATTTTCTATGGAAAGTTAAGCTCTTTCAAAAAAAAAAAAAAAAAAAAGATTTTTTTTTATCAAACTAGATTATTTTTTTAAATAAACTTAATAAAGTCTGCACATTTCTACAAAATCAAGCCTTTAAATATGTTTTGCACACATTTTGTAAACATGAAGAGATTAGTGCCACTTATTTTGAAAACCATTACTTTGGAAAACATTACTTTATTTCTTAAAAAACATGATTAAAAAAAATAACATTTCTTTAATAAATCAAATAAATAGAGTATGTACATTCTACGTAATAGCACCTTTCAATACACTCGCACATAGAGGCTAAGAGGAAGAACTCAATACCCCTTCTTTTTAAAAATCATTGACATTGGAAAACATTACTTTATCTCTTTAAAAATGAGGCTTTAAAAAACACCATTTGTTTAATAAATCAAATAAGCAAAGTATGAAAATTCTCCATTATCTCACCTTATTATAAGTTGTGGACTCAATTGTTAGGATGAATAACTCACTATCACTCATTTTTTTTAAATCACTATTTCTAAAATAATTACTTTATTTTTTTAAAAACACATATTTTTTAAAAACTCCATTTGTTTCATAAATAGAAAAACAAAGTATGTAATTTTATACATATTCACACCTTTTTGTACATTGAGCACAAAATTGGTAAGCATAATAGTTTTGAGTACCCATCTTTTTTAACAATCATGACTTCTAAAACAAATACTTTAATTTATTTAAAAACACTAGTTTTTAAATAACACCATTCAATTAAAAAGTTGAATGGACAAATTATGAAAATTATACTTGAGCACAAAATTTTATGGGTTTCACACACAATTGGTAAGGGGAATAACATAGTACCCCTCATTTAAAGAAATACCAACATCTCAAAAAATTACTTAATTCATAAAAAGGAAGAATTAAAAAAAACACCATTTATTTAATAAATTCAATCAACAAAGTATTCACATTCTAAATGATTGCACCCTTTTATACATTGTTGACGCAATTAGTAAGAGGAATATATTAGTATTGCTCATTTTTGAAAATCATGACACTTAAAAAAATTACATTATTTCTTAAAGAACATGAATTTTTAAAAAATGTTATATATTTAATAAATGGAATAAACAAATTTTGTGCATGCTACACAATCTCACTTTTTTATACATTGTGCACATAGTTGGTAAGAGGAAGATCTTAGCATTCCTTGTTTTTTAAAACGGAATTTTCTAAGATCCCATTTATTTAATAAATGGAATCAAGAAAGTATTTTCATTCTACACAATGGAACCTTTTTATACATTGCACACGCAATTGGTAAGAGTTAGAGTTATTTAAGAAATTACTTTATCTCTTAAAAATTAATACTTTATAAAAAATCCATTTGTTTATTGATTCAAATCAACAAGGTATGCACCTTAAATCATGAGTACCCCTAGTTTTTATAAATCGTGTTCTCTAGAAAAATATTTTCTTCTTAAAAGCAAGATTTTTTAGAAAACATCATTTTAATAATAATTTGAATCAACAAAGTATGCACATTTTACATAATTCCACATTTTAGGCATTGTGCATTCTATTGTTAAAGGAACAACTTATTACCTATCATTTTTAAAAATTTCAACTTCTAAACAATTCTTTTTATTTCTTTAAAAAAAATAATTTTTAAAGAAATTCCATTTGTTTACTAATCGAATAAACAAAGTAATAAGATTCTACATTATTTCACATTTTTATAGGTTGTACACACAATTGGTAAGAGGAAAAAATGAGTACCCCTGGTTTTATAATATCTCAACTTCAATTTTTTTTAAAACACGAATTTTAGAAATGACACTTGTTTAACAATTTGAATCAACAAAAAATATTCACATTCTGCATGATCACACATTTTTATACATTGTGCACACTATTGGTGTCAGGAATATCTTAGTACCCCTCGTTTTGTAAAAGCATGTTTTTTTCAAAAAAACATTATTTATTAAAAAACACAATTAAAAAAAATAAATCAAATAAATAGAGTACACATTCTACATAATCACACCTTTCTATGCATTGTGCACACAATTGATAAGAGGAAGAGTTTAGTACCCCACATTTTTTAAAGTCGTGACTTTAAAAAAAATAGATTCTTTCCTAAAAAACAAAAGACTTTTTAAAAAGGACCATTTGTTTAATAAATCAAATAAACAAAGATTCTGCATTCTACATTATCCCCGCCTTTTATAGTTTTTCCACTTAATTGGTAAGAGAAATAACTGACTACCACTCATTTTTAAAAAGTGGGTCTTCTAAAAAATTACTTTATTTGTTAAAAACAAGAGTTTTTTAAAAATGTTAGTTCTTTAATCAATCGAATAAATAAAGTATGCACACTATACATAATCACAAATTAGATGGAAAATTTGTATGCAGAAGAGATTAGTACCCTTGATTTTCAAAAATCAGAACTTCTAAAAAAATTAGTTTATTTCTTAAAAGTGAAGACATGAAAAAATTTCATTTATCTAATAAATTGAATAAACAAAGTGTGCACTTTATAAGTAACCATAGTTTTTTATAGTTTGCGGATGAAATTCATAAGATGAATAGATTGGTACCACTCATTTTTAAAATTTATGACTTCTAAAAAAAACATGTTATCTCTTAAAAGAAATGAATTAAAAAACACCTTTTATTGAATAAATTGAATCCACATAGTATTGAAATTCTACACGATCGCACGTTTCTATACATTTTTCATGCAACCTTGTAACCCTTTCTTTTAAAAATCATGTTCTCTAAAAAAATTATTTCTTGAAAAACAAGACATTTAAAAAACATCATTTACTTAATAAATAGAATGAACAAAGTGTGCAGATTTTATATAATGTCACCTTTTCATATATTGTGCATGCAATTGGTGAGATGAAGAACTTAGTGCCCCTTGTTGTTAAAAACTAGGATTTATAAAAAAGTCACTTTATTTCATAAAAGCAATACATTGAAAACAAATGTCATTTGTTTAATAATTTGAATAAACAAATTTTGCACATTATACATGATGAGAGGTTTTTATAGATTCCAAATTTGATTGGAAAAAGAAATTACTTAATACCCTTGTTTTTAAAAATCATGAATTAAGAAAACAATATTTTATTTCTTTAAAAACATGACTTTTTGAAAAATGTCATTTTTTCTAATAATGTAAACCAAGAGTGTATGAAAATTCTACATGATCACACATTTTTATACATTGCGCTCACAATTAGTATGAGAAACATATTAGTACCCCTAATTTTTTAAAATCAGGTTTTCTATGGAAAATTACGTTATTCATGAAAAACCATGGCTTTTTATCAAACTCCATTTGTTGATTAAATAAACTTAACAAAGTATGCACATTTCTACATAATTGAACCTTTAAATACATTGCGCACACAATTGTAAATATGAAGATCTTAGTACCACTTCATTAAAAAATAACGACTTCTAAAAACATTACTTTATTTCTTAAAAAACATGATTTAAAAAATAACATTTCTTTAAAAATTCAAATAAACATGGTATGCACATTCTACGTAATATCACCTTTCAATACACAACACACATAGTTGGTAAGAGGAAGTGCTTAGTACCCCTTCTTTTTAAAATTCATCACTTTGAGAAACATTACTTTATCTCTTTACAATCAAGACTTAAAAAAAACCATTTCTTTAATAAATCAAATAAGAAAAGTAACCACATTCTACATTATCACACCCTTTTATAGGTTGTGCACTCAATTGTTAGGAAGAATAACTTACTATCTCTCATTTTAAAAAAATCATGATTTCTAAAACAATTACTTCATTTCTTAAAAAACACATCTTTTTTACAAACCCCATTCATTTAATAAATAGAATAAACAAAGTATGCAATTTTATACATAATCATACCTTCTTATACATTATGCACAAAATTCATAAGCAGAATAGTTTAGTACCCCTCATTTTTAAAAATTATGACTTCTAAAACAAATATTAGTATCCCTCATTTTTTAAAATCACGACTCATAAAACAATTACTTTATTTCTTAAAAAACATTATTTAAAAAAAATATATTGTATATTTAACAAATGGAATAAACAAATTTTGCACATGTTACACAATTTCACCTTTTTATACATTGTGTACAGAGTTGGTAAGAGGAAGATGTTAGCACACCTAGTTTTTAAAAATGGCATTTTCTAAAATGGAATTTATTTAATAAATGGAATCAAGAAAGTATCTACATTCTATATAATGGAACTTTTTATATATTGTGCACATGATTGGTAAGTTAGGGTTTATTGTCCCTTCTTTTTAAAAATCAAGTATTATAAGAAATTACTTTATTTCTTAAAAAAAAGACTTTCTAAAAAATGCCATTTGTTTATTGATTCAAAACAACAAAGTATTTGATACATGATCATACAATTTTATAGGTTTTGCATAAAATTATCAAGCGGAATAGCTTTGTACCCCTCATTTTTATAAATCGGTTTCTCTAAAAAAATATTTGCTTCTTAAAAAAAGAACTTAAAAAAAAAAATCATTTGTTTAATAATGTGAATCAACAAAGTATGCACGTTATTCATAGTCAAATAATTTTATACATTGCATACACAATTTGTAAGAGGAAAAGCTTAGTACCCCTTGTTTCTAAAGATCACGATTTAAGATTTTTTTTCCTTTCTTTCTTAAAAAACATGACTTCAAAAAATACATTTGTTTAACTAATCAAATAGAAAAAGTATGCACATTTTACATAATTCCACATTGTATGCATTGTGCATGCTCTTTTTAAAAGGGACAACTTAGTACCCATCATTTTTAAAAATCACAACTTCTAAAAAAATACTAAGATGTGCCATTTGTTTACTAAATCGAATAAACAAAGTAAGAAGATTCTACATGATCGGACATTTTTATGGGTTTCAGATGCAATTGGTTCTTAGAGGAATATATTAGTAACCCTTATTTTCAAAAATATCAACTTTAAAAAAATAAATCATTTTTTAAAAACATGGCTTTTAAAAAATAACACTTGTTTAACAATTTGAATGATCAAAATATGCACATTCTCTATGATCGCACCTTTCTGTACATTGTGCACACAATTGGTGTGAGGAATATCTTAGTACCCATGTTTTTGTAAAATCATGTTTAAAAAAAATACTTTATTTCTTAAAAAACACAAATTAAAAAAAAAACAGCATTTCTTTAATAAATCAAATAAACAAAGTATGCATATTCTACATAACCATGCCTTTCTATACATTGTGCACACAATTGGTAACAGTAAGAGTTTAGTATCCCACATTTTTAAAAGTCACGACTTGTAAAAAATAACATTATTTCCTAAAACCAAGACTTCTTACAAAACACCATTTATTTAATAAATAAAACAAACCAAGTTTGTGCATTCTGCATTATCACACCCTTTTATAGGTTGTGTGTTTCAATTGGTAAGTGAAATAACTTACTACCACTCATTTTTAAAAACCAGGGCTTCTAAATAAATTACTTTATTTTTAAAAAGCATGAGTTTTTTTAATGTGAGATCTTTAATCAATTAGATAAACAAAGTACCCATGAAGAGATTAGTACCCCTCATTTTCAAAAATCACAAATTCTAAAAAAATAATTTATTTCTTAAAAACCAAGACATTTTAAAAAACTCGTTTCTTTAATAAGTGGAATAAACAAGGTATGCACTTTCTACATAATCATAGTTTTTTATAGTTTGCAGTTGAAATTCAAAAGAGTAATAGATTGGTACCCCTCATTTTAAAAAATTATGACTTCTAAAAAAATGTTTTATTTCTTAAAAGACATGACTTTCAAAAACACCATTTATTTAATAAATCAAATCCACATAGTATGTAAATTCTACATGATCACATGTTTTTATACATTTTTCATGCATTTCATAAGAGGAATATCTTTGTAACACTTGTTTATAAAAATCATGTTCTCGAAAAACAAGACATTTAAAAAACATCATTTACTTAATAAATAGAATCAACAAAGTGTCTGAATTCTATATAATGGCACCATTTTATATATTGTGGTTGCAATCGGTAAGAGGAAGTGCTTTGTGCCCCTTGTTTTAAAAAATTACTATTTCTAAAAAAGTCACTTTATTTCTTAAAAACAATACTTTGAAATTTTTTTTGCACATTGTACATTATCACACACTTTATAGATTCTACATGTGATTGGTAAGAGAAACAATTTAATACCCCTTTTTTTCAAAAATAATGACTTTAAAAAACATTATTTTATTTCTTTAATAACATGAATTTTTAATACCCCTCGGATTGTGTGTGCATGCTCCTTTTTCCCTTGCTCCCTAAAGAGGACTATTGATGTGAAAATTGTAATGGTTAAAGAAGCATTTTTGTTTTTGTGACACTAGTGAGTGGTTGATATAATGTGCATATCTCTTTGTTTTTCATTTTTCCATATCCATTTTTCAAATGTCGATGGCACTGGTTCTTCGCTGATAAATCGACTCATCTCGAAGTGCTATACATACACCAGAAAGGTAATGCGCAGAGCCAATATTATAATTTAATGGAATCCATTATCCTATTAATAAACGATTGTCACAGTTATATATATCAGTGTTCATCTAGAAATTTACAGTTATTAGATTCTTGAGCTTATACTTTGACCTAAGTCCATTATCGGGTGACTTATTTTTTATTGGCTGGTGTAAGTTTGACTTTACCGAAATACACCAGCGCAAAGACCACACAAACCCTATCTTAGGCTGTTTTTGTTCAAAGCTTTATTTGATTGATTTAGGCTTTTTCTACTGTGAAGTGGCATTTCACCCTCTGATATCATTCTTTTAAATTGAAGCCAACTCATGGGTTTATGTTGTCTTGTATTGAACTAGTCAACTTGGTAACAACCTGTTGAGCTAACCCTTGAGCTAGAAGAAGCTCTTAGTTGTCTCTTCATTCATGCCATTATTTTCCAGAGCTGCTAAAAGTTGAAACCCCAGTAAATTCTGAAGCAAGTATTGTATTCCTTCTGGCTGTGTTTTAGGTTGTATGTGTTTCAAAATTCTAAGTTTGGCCATAGCTTGCAGCCAATATGTAATTATCATTACATATTTCAACTATGTTTTCACTTTTGGAAATCAAATAAGGAAATGTGAAGAGGTTAGAGGTCATATTAGATGTTGGTCAAGACATATTTCTCTAGAATTTGAAGGCCAAAGTCTTTCTTTGATTTCATGGATAGTTATGCGATTATAGATCTAAAGCTTTTTTTGTTTAAAAAATACCAATTTCCATGATAAACTCCAAAAACGATTCCCAGATTTAAAGTTTGAAACGAAACAAGGTTTTGAAATGGAGCTCAATTAAAAGAGATTAATTCTATTTTCATAATTGTGCAACATACTCTTGAGTACTCTTTAAATAACACTTCTATGTTGGACTTTTGAACTAATGGTTGATTAGATTTTCCTTAAAAAAAAATGTGAGTTGGGATTTATGAGTAAACACCATATAAGGATACTTCCCATCATGTTAGAACATTGTTTCCTTTTCATTTTTCCTTTTACTTCCCATGTATGTGAAATTTCGTAACTTTCTGAAATATTTTCACCCCATTTAATTCCAACCATAGAAAAATCGCACAATGGAGTTTTACTTTTGACCTATTTCGTAGAATTAAAATTTGATCATAGATTTATCTGTCCATTTGATAGATAAGAGTGCACACCAACTTTCATGATGTTCAGAGCTATTTCGGTCATTGTTCAAGGTGGGGCAAGCAAAGTTCTAAGAGATACTATTTTTCCAACTTTCTCGTAATTGAAATTTGAAGGAGAATTTAGGTACCCATTTGAGAGATAACCATGCATACAAACTTTTCGGGGATTTCGAGCTATTTTGGACCTTAGTCAAAGCTGGTCAAACCAAGGCCTAAAAGGTTGTACATTTTTCCAATTTGTAATAAATCAAATGTAAAAGTAGATTTAGATACCCATTTAAGAGATAAGCGTGCACCCATATTTTTGCGAGATTTCGAGTTATTTTAGCCCTTAGTTAAGGTTGGTCAAACCAAGTTCTAAGAAATGCACTTTTCTTGTATTTCTGAGAATTTAAATTCGTAACTATATTTAGGTACCTATTTGAGAGATAATCCAACATGTATATCTTTTTGGGATTACGAGCCATTTGGACCTCAGTCAAACTTCGTCAAACCAAGGCCTAAACTGCTGCATTTTTTCCAATTTCTCAAAATTCAAATTTAAAAGTAGCTTTGGATACCCATTTATAAGATAGGCATGGACACCTATTTTTATGATATTTGGAGCTATTTTGGCCCTCATTAAAGGATGATCACACCATGGTTGAAAAGATGCACTTTTGTTGACTTTTTCAAAATTGAAATTTGAAAGTGGATTTAGGTACCTATTTCAACAAACAAGTGTGCACACCAACTTTCAAGACGTTTCAAGCTATTTCACTCCCTTTAAGTGCAACCTTAGCGAAAGCACACGACGAACTTTCACTTTTGACCAATTTCCCGGAATTAAAATTTGATCGTAGATTTAGATGCCCATTTGGTAGATAAGAGTGCATGTCAAATTTCATGATGTTTAAAGCTATTTTCCCCTCATTTAAGCCCAACGTTAGGGAACCGCAATGATGGAGTTTCACTTTTTACCAAATTCTTCGAATTGAAATTTGATCATAGATTTGGATTCCCGTTACATATACAACTGTGTAAACCAACTTTTGCAATGGTCCGAGCTATTTCTACCACCTTTAAGCCCAACTCTAGCAAAAATGAACGATGGAGTTTCACTTCTAACCAATTTCTCGGAATTGAAATTTTATCATAGATCTGGATGCCCATTTGATAGATAAGCGTGCACTCTAGCTTTCATGACGTTTCGAGTTATTGTATTCCCCTTTAACCACAATTTCACTTTTGATTATAGATTTAGATGTGTGTTTGGATGATAGGAGTGTACGGCAATTTTCATGATGTTTATAGCTATTTTTGGCTCCTTTAAGCAAAACCCTAACAAAACTACACGGTGGAGTTTCACTTTTTACCAAATTCTCAGAGTTGAAACTTGATCATAGATTTGGATGCCCATTGGATAAACAAGAATGCACACCAAGTTTCACAACGTTCCGAGCTATTTTGATCCCCTTTAAGCCCAACCCTAGCGAAACTGCACGACGGAGTTTCACTTTTTAGCAATTTCTTAGAATTGAAATTTGTTCATAGATTTAGATGCCCATTTGATAGACAAGCATGCAAGTGAACTTTCACTACGTTTTGAAATATTTTCACCCCCTTTAAGCCCAACCTTAGAAAAACCACACAATGGAATTTCACTTTTGACCAATTTCTCAAAATTAAAATTTGATCGTATATTTATTTGCGCATTTGGAATATAAGAGATAAGCATGCACACATTTTTTTTCAATATTTCAAATTATTTCAGCCCTTAGTTAAGGTTGTCAAACCAAGTTCTAAGAAATGCATATTTCTTGACTTTCTCGAAATTGAAATTTGAAACTCTATTTATGTACCCATTTGAGAGATAATCGTACATGTATATTTTTGGGGGATTGCAAGACACTTTGGACCTCAATCAAACTTCGTAAAACCAAGGCCTAAAACATTGCATTTTTTCCAATTTCTCAAAATTCAAATTTTAAAGTAGATTTAGATACCCATTTTGAAGATAGGCATGGAACCTATTTTTATGAGATTTGGAGTTGTTTTGGCCCTCATTCAAAGATGATGAAATGAAGGTTGAAAATATGTAATTTTGTCAACTTTTTTAGAATTGAAATTTGAAAGTGGATTTACGTACCCATTTCAATAAAAAAGTGTGCATGCCAGCAACTTTCATGATGCTCTCAGCTATTTTCACTCCATTAAAGTTTAACCTTAGCAAAAGCGCACGACGAAATTTCACTTTTTACCAATTTCTTAGAATTAAAATTTGACCGTAGATTTAGATACCCATTTGGTATATAAGAGTGCATGCAAGATTTAGTGATGTTCAAAGCTATTTCCCCTCCTTTAAGCCAAACCTTAGTGAAACTACATGATGGAGTTTCTCTTTTGACAAAATTCTTGAAATTGAAATTTGATCATAGATTTGGATGCATGTTTGATATACAAGCGTGCATCCCAACTTTTGCAACGTTTCAAGCTATTTGGACCCCCTTTAAGCCCAACTCTAGATAAAATGAACGACAGAGTTTAAGTTCTCACTAATATTTAGGAATTGAAATTTGATCATAGATTTGGATGACCATTTGGTAGAAAAGTGTGCACTCCAACTTTCATGACATTCCGAGCCGTTTTCACCCCGTTTAACCCCAACCTTGGTGAAACCGCACGACATGGTTTCATTTTTGACGAATTTCTTGAAATTAAAATTTGATAATAGATTTAGATGTGCATTTGGAAGATGAGAGTGCACAACAATTTTCACAATGTTCAGAAGTATTTTCAGCTCCTTTAAGCCAAACCCTAACAAAACCACATGATGGAGTTTCACTTTTGACCATGGATCCCATTCCCATAATCAGATGATGGATGAGTTGAGTGCTAAGCTAGGTTTTCGCCATGAAAACTCGACTCCTTATTACGTGCAAGCTAATTGGCAAGTTGATTCCATTAACAAAGTTCTGAAAAATATGCCACTTAGAATGGTTGTAGACCATAAATCCAACTGGAACTTGACTCTGTTTAAATCTCGTTTGTTTAATAAATCAAATAAACAAAGTATGCAATTTTATATATAATCACAACTTTTTATACATTATGCACAAAATTTGTAAGCAGAATAGTTCAGTACCCCTAATATTTAAAAATCACGACTTCGAAAACAAATACTTTATTTGAAAAAAAACACAAATTTTAAAATAAAACCATTTAATTAAGAAGTTCAATAAAGAAAGTATGAAAATTACACTTGATAAAAAAAAATTATAGGTTGCACATATAGTTGGTAATAGGACTAGCATAGTACCCCTCATTTAAAAAAATCACAACATCTAAAAAAATTACATAATTCATAAAAAAACAAGAATTTTTAAAAAACACCATTTTTTTAATAAATTGAATCAACAAAGTATTCACATTCTACATGATCGCACCTTTTTATACAGTGTTCATGCAATTAGTAATATGTATTTATTACTATTCCTCATTTAAAAAAAACATGACTCATAAAACAATTACTTTATTTCTTAAAAAACATTATTTTTAAAAAAAAATGTTATATATTTAATAAATAGAATAAAGAAATTTTCCACATGCTACACAATCTCACCTTTTTATACCATATTCACAAAGTTGGTAGGAAGAATATCTTAGCACCACTCGTTTTTAAAAATGACTTTTTCTAAAATGCCATTTATTTAATAAATTGAATAAAGAAATTACCTACATTCTATAGAATGGAACCTTTTTATACATTGCGCAAGCAATTGGTAAGAGTTAGAATTTAGTGTCCCTTATTTTTTAAAATCACATATTCTAAGGAATTATTGTATTTTTGAAAAAATAAGACTTTCTAAAAAACACCATTTGTTTATTGATTCAAATAAAAAAAGTATCCACCTTATACATGATCTCTTCATAATCAAATAGTTTTATACATTGCGCACACAATTGTATGAGGAAGAGATTAATATCCTTTATTTCTATAAATCATGACTTCAGTTTTTTTCCTTTCTTTCTTAAAAAACATGACTTAAAAAAATGCATTTGTTTAACCAATCAAATAAAAAATATATGCAGATTTTACATAATTCCACATTTTATCCATTTTTCATGCTCTTATTAAACGGAACAATGTATTACCCATTGTTTTTAAAAATTGCAACTTCTAAACAAATTAGTTTATTTCTTAAAAAACAAGACTTTTTAAGAAGTGCCATTCATTTACTAAATCAAATAAACAAAGTAAGAATATTCTACATGATCACACATTTTTATAGGTTGCACACATAATTGGTAAGAGGAATATATAAGTACCCCTTGTTTTAAAAAATATCAACTTCTAAAAAATATACAAATTTTTCTTGAAACACAACTTTAAAAAAATGACACTTGTTTAACAATTTGAATAAAAAAAAATAGCGCATTCCGCATGATTACCCCTTTTTATACATTGTGCACACAATTGGTGTTAGGAATATCTTAGTACCCCTGTTTTTCTAAAATCATGTTTAAAAAAAATATTTCTTAAAAAACACTATTGAAGAAAACAACATTTCTTTAATGAATCAAATAAGTAGAGTATGAAAATAATCACATCTTTGTATGCATTGTGCCCACAATTGGTAAGAGGAATAGTTTAGTACCCCACGATTTTTAAAAAGAAGGACTTCTAAATAAATTACTTTATTTGTTAAAAACAGGAGTTTTTAAAAATGGCAGTTCTGTAATCAATTGAATAAACAAAGTATGCACACTATACATAATCATACATTTTCATACATTGGATGGAAAATGTGTAAGAGGAAGAGATTAGTAACCCTAATATTAAAAAATCCCAATTTCTAAAATAATTAGCAGATTTCTTTAAAAACCAAGACATTTTCAAAAATTCATTTCTTTAATAAATGGAATAAATAAAGTATGCAATTTTTACATAAACATAGATTTTTATAGTTTTCGCTTGAAATTCATAAGAGGAATAGACTGGTACCACTCATTTTTAAATTTTATTTCTTCTAAAAAAATATTTTATTTCTTAAAACACACGTCTTTCAAAAACACCATTTATTTAAAAAATCGAATCCACATAGGATGGGTATTATACATGATCACACGTTTTTATATATTGTTCATGCAATTGTTAAGAAGAATAAATTCCTAACCTTTTTAAAAAAAAATCATGTCCTCTAAAAAGAAAAAAAAATATTTCTTGAAAAATAAGACATTTAAAAAACGTCATTTACTTAATAAATAGAATCAACAAAGTGTGCAGATTCTATACAATGGAACTTTTTGATAAAGTGTGCATGCCATTGGTAAGAGGAAGAGCTTAGTGCCCTTTGTTTTATAAAAATACGACATCTAAAAAAGTCACTTTATTTCTTAAAAACAATACTTTGAAAAAAATGTCATTTGTTTAATAAATCGAAGAAACATATTTTGCACATTCTACATGATCGCACACTTTTATAGATTCCACATGTGATTAGAAAGAGAAATAACTTAATACCCCTCGTTTTTATAAATTGTGTTCTCTAAAAGAAAATTGCTTCTTAAATACAAGAATTTAAAAAAACAACATTTGTTTAATAATTCAAATCAATGAAGTATACACATTCTTCATAATCAAATAGTTTTATACATTGCACACACAATTTGTATGAGGAAGAGCTTAGTACCGCTTGTTTCTAAAAATCATTACTTAAGATTTTTTCCCTTTCTTTCTAAAAAACCATGGCTTAAAAAAAATGCATTTGTTTAACCAATCAAATAGTAAAAGTATCTAATTCTAAAAACATTAATCTATTTCTTAACAAGGATGTTTAAAAAAATAACATTTCTTTAATAAATCAAATAAACAAGGTATGCACATTCTACATAATAGAAACTTTCAATACACTGCCCACATAGATGGTAAGAGGAAGAGCTTGGTACCCCTTCTTTTCAAAATTCATGACTTCAAAAAACATTAAGTTATCTCTTTAAAAACGAGAATTTAAAAAACACCATTTTTTAATAAATCAAATAAGAAAATTACGCACATTCCACATTATCACACCTTTTTATAGGTTGTTCACTCAATTGTTATGAGGAACAACTTACTATCACTCATGTTTTAAAAGTCACGATTACTAAAACTATTACTTTAATTCTTAAACAAAAAATATTTAAAAACCCCATTTGTTTAATAAATCGAATAAAAAAATATGCAATTTTATACATGATCACATGTTTTTGTACATTGCGCACAAAATTGGTAAGCAGAATAGTTTAGTACCCCTCATTTTTAAAAATCATGACTTCTAAAACAAATATTTTTATTCTTAAAAAACACAAGTTTTTAAATAACATCATTTGATTAATAAGTTCAATAAACAAGGTATGAAAATTATACTAGATCACAAATTTTTATAGGTTGCACACACAATTGGTAAGAGGAATAGCATAGTACCCCTCATTTTAAAATTTCACAACATCTAAAAATTATTTAATATATAAAAAACAAGAATTGTTAAAAATCACCATTTATTTAATAAATTGAATCAACAAAGTATTCACATTCTACATGATCGTACATTTTTATACATTGTTCATGCAATTAGTAAGAGGGATGTATTAGTATCCCTCATTTTTTAAAATCATGCTTTAATTAATTTATTTCTTAAAAACATGATTTTGCAAAAAACATTATATATTTAATATATGGAATAAACAAATTTTGCATATTCTACACAATCTCGCCTTTTTATACATCGTGCGCACAGTTGGTAAGAGGAATATCTTAATACCCCTCATTTTTAAAGATGACCTTTTCTAAAATGTCATTTATTTAATAAATGGAATCATGAAAGTATCTGCATTCTACATAATGGAACCTTTTTATACATTATGCATGCAATAGGTAAGAGTTAGTGTTTAGTGTCCCTTCTTTTTAAAAATCACGTATTCTAAGAAATTACTTTATTTCTTAAAAAATAAGACTTTCTAAACAAATGCAATTTGTTTATTAATTCAAAACAACGAAGTATGAACCGTATATATGATCAAACAATTTTATAGATTTTGCATGCAATTGTCAAGAGGAATAGCTTTGTACCCCTCATTTTTATAAATCATGTTCTCTAAAAAAATTATTTGCTTCTTAAAAACAAAAATTTAAAAAAAAAAAAACACCATTTCTTTAATAATTAGAATCAATAAAGTATGGACATTCTTCATAATCAAATAATTTTATACATTACACACACAGTTTGTATGAGGAAGAGCGTAGCACCCCTTGTTTCTAAAAACCATGACTTAATATTTTTTCCTTTCAATCTTAAAATACATGACTTACAAAAATACATTTGTTTAACCAATCAAATAGAAAAAATATGCACATTTTACATATTTCCATATTTTATGCATTGTGCATGTTATTTTTAAAAGGAAAAATTTAGTAGCTATCGGTTTTAAAAATCACAACTTCTAAACAAATTAGTTTATTTCTTAAAATAGGAGAATTTTTAAGAAATGCAATTTGTTTACTAAATCGAATAAACATAGTAAGAAGATTCTACATGATCGCATATTTTTATGGTTGCACACGCAATTGGTAAGAGGAATATATTAGTACCCCTTGTTTTCAGAAATCTCAACTTTTAAAAAATACATTGTCTTTTAAAAACATGACTTTTATAAAATGACATTTGTTTAAGAATTTGAATGAACAAAATATGCACATTATGCATGATTGCACCTTTCTATACATTGTGCACACAATTGGTGTCAATAATATCTTAGTACCCCTGTTTTTGTAAAATCATATTAAAAAGAAATACTTTATTTCTTAAAAAACATGATTTAAATAAAAATAGACATTTCTTTAAAAAATCAAATAAATAGAGTATGCACATTCTACATAATCACAACTTTCTATACGTTGTTCATTCAATTGGTAAAAGGAAGAGTTTAGTACCCCACACTTTTAAAAGTCATGACGTGTAAAAAAAATATATTATTTGAAAAAAAAAGACATTTTAAAAAACATCATTTGTTTAATAATTTAAATAAAGAAAATTTGTGCATTATACATTATCGTACCCTTCTATAGGTTGTGCACACAATTGGTAAGAGAAATAATTTACCACCACTCATTTTTAAAAAGTAGGACTTCTAAATAAATTACTTTATTTGTTGAAAAAAAGAGTTTTTTTAAAATTGTTAGTTCTTTAATGAATCGAATAAACAAAGTAAGCAAACTATACATAATCAAACATTTTGTTACATTGGATGGAAAATTTGTAAGAGGAAAAGACTAGTCCCCCTGTTTTTTAAAAATCACAACTTAAAAAAAATTCTTAAAAACCAAGACATTTAAACAAAACCATTTATTTAATAAACGGAATAAACAAAGCACATGCTTTCTACATAATCATAGATTTTTTTAATTTTCATATAAATTCATAAGTGTAATAGATTGGTACCCTCATTTTTAAAATTTAAAACATCTAAAAAAATTATTTTATCTCTTAATCGACATGACTTTCAAAATAACCATTTATTTAATAAATTAAATCCACATAGTAGAGAAATTATACATGATCACATAGTTTGATACATTGTTCATGCAATTGGTTAGAGGAATAACTTTGTAACCCTTGTTTTTAAAAATCATGTCATCAAAAAAACATATTTGCTGAAAAAAAGATATTTAAAAATCATCGTTTACTTAATAAATAGAATCAAAAAAATGTCAAGATTCTATATAATGGCACCTTTTTATATACTGTGCATGCAATTCGCAAGAGGAATATCTTGGTGCCCCTTATTATAAAAAGTTACGATTTCTCAAAAAGTTATTTCTGAAAAACAATACTTTAAAAAAAATGTCCTTTGTTTAATAAACTGAATAAACAAAATTTTCACATTCTACATGATCGCACACTTTTATAGATTCCACATGTGATTGGAAAGAGAAATAACTTAATACCCATGTTTTTAAAAATCATGACTTTAGAAAAAAAATGTTTTATTTCTTTAAAGACATGACTTTTTGAAAAATTCCATTTGTTTAATAATATGGACCAAAACATTATGCAAATTCTACATGATTGCACATTTTTATACATTTCTTTCATAATTGGTATGAGTAACATATTAGTACCACTATTTATTTTTAAAATTAGGGTTTCTATGGAAAATTATGTTATTTTTGAAAAAAACATGACTTTTTATCAATCTCCATGTGTTTATTAAATAAAATTAACAAAGTATGCACATTTATACATAATCGGACCTTTAATTACATTATGCACACAATTCTAAACATGAAGAGCTTAGTACCACTTATAAAAATCATGACTTCTAAAAACATTACTTTATTTCTTAAAAAAATATGAATAAAAAAATGACATTTATTTAATAAATAAAATAAACAAAGTGTCCACATTCTCTATAATAGCACATTTCAATACACTATGTACAAATATGGTAAGTGGAAGAGCTTAGTACCCCTTCTTTTTAAAAATCATGACTTTGAAAATCATTACTTTATCTCTTTAAAAATGGGACTTTCAAAAACACCATTTGTTTAATAAATCAAATAAGCAAAGTATGCACATTCTTTAATATCACACCTTTTTATAGGTTATGCACTCAATTGTTAGGAGGAATAACTTACTATCACTCTTTTTTTTTAAAGCAATTTCTAAAACAATTACTTTATTTCTTAAAAAACACATATTTTTTTAAAAACCCCATTTGTTTAATAAATCAAATAATCAAAGTATACAATTCTATACATAATTAGACCTTTTTGTATATTGCGCACAAAATTGGTAAGTGGAATAGTTTAGTACCCCTCATTTTTAAAAATCATGACTTCTAAAACAAATACTTTGATTTTTAAGAAACATAAGTTTTTAAATTACACCATTTAATTCATAAGTTCAATAAACAAAGTATGAAAATTATACTTGATCAAAAAAATTTATAGGTTCCAAACACAATTGGTAGGAGGAATACCGTAGTACCCCTCATTTTAAAAAATCACAACATCTAAAAAAATTAGTTAATTCATAAAAAATGAGATTGTTTTAAAAATGCCATTTATTTAATAAATTGAATCAACAAAGTATTGAGATTCTACATGATCGAACCTTTTTATGCATTGTTCGTGCAATTACTAAGAGGAATATATTAGTATCCCTCATTTTTTAAAATCATGACTCATAAAACAATTAATTTATTTATGAAAAAACATGAATTTTTTAAAAATGCTATATATTTAATAAATGGAATAAACAAATTTTGCAAATGCTACACAATCTCACCTTTTTACACATTGTGCACATAAAGTTGGTGAGAGGAAGATCTTAGCACCCCTCATTTTTAAAACCGACATTTTATAAAATGCCATTTATTTAATAAATGGAATCAAGAACCTTTTTATACATTGCACATGCAATTGGTAAGAGTTATATTTTAGTGTCCCTTCTTTTTAAAAATCACGTATTCTAAGAAATTATTTTATTTCCTAGAAAATAAGAATTTCTAAAAAATCCATTTGTTCATTGATGCAAATCAACAAAGTATGCACCTTATACATGATCACACAATTTTATAGGTTGTGCATGCAATTGTCAAGAGCAATAGATTTCTACCCCTCTTTTTTATAAATAGACTTCTCTAAAAAAATTCTTTGCTTCTTAAAAATAAGTATTTGTAAAAAACACCATTTGTTTAATAATTCAAATCAACAAAGTATGCACATTCTTCATAATCGAATAGTTTTATACATTGCATACACAATTTTTATGTGTAAGAGATTAGTACCCCTTGTTTCTAAAAATCATGACTTAAAAGTTTTTTGCTTTATTTCTTAAAAAACATGACTTAGAAAAATGTATTTGTTTAACCATTCAAATAGAAAATGTATGCATATTTTATATAATTCTATGCTTTATATGCTTTATTTGTTAAAATCAAGAGTTTTTTTAAAATGTCAGTTCTTTAATACCCCTTCTTTTTAAAAATCACGACTTTGAAAAAAAATACTTTAAAAATGAGATTTTAAAAAGTATCATTTGTTTAATAAAACAAATAAG
This sequence comes from Pseudotsuga menziesii, assembly GCA_001517045.1. Taxonomy (NCBI): domain Eukaryota; kingdom Viridiplantae; phylum Streptophyta; class Pinopsida; order Pinales; family Pinaceae; genus Pseudotsuga; species Pseudotsuga menziesii. The sequence continues at coordinate 42,379 of LPNX010122329.1, forward strand.
CAACGTATGCACATAGATGGTAAGAGGAATAGCTTCGTACCCCTTCTTTTTAAAAATAACGTCTTTGAAAAACATTACTTTATCTCTTTAAAAATGAGACTTTAAAAAACACCATTTGTTTAATAATTCAGATAAAAAAGTATGCACATTCTACATTATCACACCTTTTTATAGGTTGTGCACTCAATTGTTAGGAGGAATAACTTGCGATTACTCATTTTTTTTAAATCATGATTTCTAAGACAATTACTTTAAAAATAATGTATTCTAAGAAATTTCTTTATTTATTAAAAAATAAGACTTTGTAAAAACTGACATTTGTTTATTGATTCAAATTCACAAAATATGCACCTTTTACATTATCACACAATTTTATAGGTTGTGCACACAATTGTCAAGAGGAATAGCTTCATACCCACCATTTTTAGAAATCGTGTTCTCTAAAAAAATTATTTGCTTTTTAAAAACAAGACTTCTTAAAAGCCACCATTTGTTTAATAATTTGAACCAAAAATGTATGTACATTCTTCATAATCGAATAGTTTTATACATTTCTTACACAATTTGTATAAGGAAGAGCTTTTTTTTTTTAACGGAAACGGTTAAATTTATTTAGAGATTGGCAAATGGGCTGCCAGGGCCTGAACAATTCATTTTTAGAGCTGCTGATCTAATCTTCTTTTCTGGCTTGACAACCAAGGCAGAATTATGCTGAATGAGCTGGGAAGAGCCTAATGGACCAGGAAGATCTTCCGTTAGCCCCTTAGGGGAGCGGGTGATTTGATATTTCACCGTTTACAATTATCTGACCCTTACTCAGGGTGGTACCTCAGTTAGCTTCCGCATCAGCTAGAGTATTGAGACTCCTTAGAACATGGTAAGCCTTGGGATTCCTGAAATGCTTAAGCAAGAGAGTGACTTTCCTGTGAGTGTGGGCCAGGCCTATATCGGATGTCATCTTCTTGGTATGTAAAGCCTTAACTATCAGCCTAGAGTCACCGAAGATAGTCAACTTCTGGATGTTCCTCTTTCTTGCTTGATTTAGCCCTTGCCACAGCGCAAGATACTCCGCTTGGTTGTTGGAGGCGTGGCCTAGGCCCCAGGCATAGGACACACAGGGGGTGCTGGACGGATCGAGAATAATGCCGCCTCCTCCAGCTGGACCTGGATTCCCTTTCAATGCCCCGTCAAAGAAAAGGCACCAATCGCTGATCTCCACTTGATGAATTCCTGTTCTTCCAGCCTGACGTCCCAACGGGCTTTATGAGGAGGATTGGTAGCAATATTGCTTTGCTGGTTCACATTGATCTCCTTTAACCAGCGATCTTCCTCGGGAGAGAGGGCAGCCTCATTTATGAGATTAGACTTGATGTTCAAAGCTTCAGCTAACATGGTCCTTGTCTTAATTTCCACTTGATTAGGGAGTCTACGTTTCTCCTTAAAAATTCTGTTATTTCTTTCTAGCCATGCTTTCCAGCACAGAAACTTCGGGGTCCACATCCACGCAGTATTGAGGGTATCTTTTTTGCTGAGGTTGAAAGGGGCTAAAGATATCCAGCTGCTGATTATCTCCTTGAAGTAGATAGGCCGATTAACAACAATTGAGCCAAGCATGAAGTTCCAAACCTGAATAGTGAACTCGCAGGAGATGAACAAGTGATCGCTGGTTTCTTTAGCGTGGTTGCACAGAGGGCACCGGGATGGCCCTTCCCATCCTTTGCTTTTCATCTTTTCTCCAGTCAAGATGCTGTTGTGGAGGACCGTCCAGGTAAAAATATCAATTTTAGGGATTGAGGCAAAATTCCAAAGAGCTCTCCACGGCCCTAGGTTGGGGGAAACCCAAGGAACCTCCAAAATCACAGAATAGCCCTTTGCTGCAGAGTATGTGCCAGATCGAGACCCCCAACTTCGTCTGTCTTTGACTTTTGTGCTGATGGGAGATTTTCCTTGCAATAGGTTCAGCAACGTAGCAGCTTCATCTTCCAACTCATGGGGGAAATCACCCAGATTCCAGGTAGACCAAGACTCATCCTCATCACTGTTCCAGACAGAGATATCCTTCAACGTCCTGTGATTATTAGCGTGGAGCCAATCTTTAATATTGCCCAATTCGCTGAAATTGATGAGAGGCTGCTCCCCGAGGATCGAATCCTCCCATATTCTGATTTTTTCCCCATTACCAGGAGACCACGTGAGCTTAGGCATGAAGAATGAGAGAGCTCTTTTGCAAAGGGAGAACACCGGGGAGCCTTTCTGCAATTTCGTGGCTCTTTCTAGACATCTCTGCCTATCTCCAGAAAAATATTTCTTCTTGAGAATCTGCTTGCTCCAGGTTTTCCTGCCTGTGATCATTTTCCAAAGAATTTTGCCTCCCATAGCAAGATTTTGAGTGGCCACGTCTCTTATTTGAAGGCCTCCTTCCATTTTTGGCCTGGTGATCTTATCCCAACTAACTAGATGGAGCTTTTTCTCATTGTTTCGGCCACCCTCCCACAGGAATCTACGAAGCAGTTCATTGATTTTGTTTGTGATGGTTCTGGGAGCTAGCAGCATCAAGCATTGAAATATTGGAAGGCTGGTGAGGACTGAGTTCATTAAGATCACTTTGCCAGCTTTGTTGAGCCAGTTTGCCCCCCACGTGAGAATCTTGTTTTTTAATTTGTCCAGCATTGGCAGCCAATGGACAACTCTTAGAGCAGCTTTGATAATAGGAATGCCCAGGTATGTGAAGGAGTCCCAAGCAGTGATGCCTTCCATTTCAAGAATCCGAGCAATCTCCAGAATTTCACGAGGGGAGCAGTTCCAGGCATAGACTTTGCTTTTGAGAAAGTTTATAACACTTCTGGAACTATTCCGGTAATAGTCCAGCTCTGTTTTAAAGTTCCTGGTAGTGGTGAGATTGGCAGCTCCCAAAAGAAGAGTATCATCAGCAAACTGGGCGTGGTTGACCTCCTTGACCCTTGGGGCAATTTTGATGCCAGAGAGAGACCTGTTTTGAAGGCTTCTATTCAACTGATAGCTTAGAACAACGGCTTGAATGACAAACAGAACTGGGGAGAGGGGGCAACCTTGCCTTAATCCTCTAGAGGCCTGAAAAAAATCAGTGGGATGCCCATTAACCAGTGGCGCTATCCAGGGAGCAGAGATGCAAGCTTTGACCCACATAATGAAATTCTGATTGAAGCCAAAGTTCCTCATGGCTGCAAAAAGGAACTCATGCGTGACTCTGTCAAAGGCATTGGCCAAGTCCAGCTTTACCACCATACCCTTCTCTTTTTTCTTGTAGCTGGTATGGATATCTTCTTGCACTATAATAATGTTATCCAAAATTTGTCTCCCTCTCATGAACCCCCCTTGGTTTTCCAGAATCAGCTTAGGCAGCATTCTTTTAAGTCTGTTGGCCATAATTTTAGTTATGATTTTATAACTTGTGTTACACAGGGAAATTGGCCTGAATCTGTTGAAGGTTTTGGCTCCTTTTTCTTTTGGAATGAGGGCCAAGAAGGAGGAGTTTGTGCTGCCCCCTAATTTGTTGCTGTTCTGAGCTTTCTGCACCATTCTATACAGATCCTCTTTTATTATGTCCCAACAAGAGATGTAGAACTGGGCTGTGAAACCGTCCGGTCCTGGAGATTTGTCTGGGTCCATTTTGTCTAGGACTTTCTTAATTTCTTGAATGCTGATGGGACTGTTCAGCTACTGGTTGTCCTCATCATTAACCAAGTTTGGGATCTCTGAGAGGGGGTAAGAGTTTGGCTCCACAGGGTCCTGGTCTGGGGCGGAATAAAGATCTTTGAAAAAGGAGTGGGATGCCTCCTTAATGCCACAAAAGTCTTTTATCACTTGGCCTTGAGATTGGATTTCATTAATGGAATTGTAAATCTTTCTGGCTTGGGCTTGCTTGTGAAAAAACATAGTGTTTTTGTCTCCAGCTTGAAGCCAGAGCATTCTTGACTTGACTCTCCAATAGGTTTCTTCTTCTCTGCAGGCTTTATGGTAATCCCTTTGAAGCTCAGCTTCCCCACATAACATAGCCGGGGTGACTATGGTTTCTTCCAAGATTGATTGGTGTCGTTCCAAGGCCTTTTGGGCTCTCTTTCTTTCAGCTATGGGAGAACCCAGCCCTTTAGCCCAAACTTTCAGGGCTACATTGAGTCTTCTAAGCTTTTCTTCCCAGACGAAGGAAGGGGATCCTTGAACCGAGCCTTTCCAGGAACTAGAAACAATGCCAAGGAAGCCTTCCTGGGTAACCCATATTGGGCTGAACCGAAAAGGGATAGGGCCTAACCTTTCTTTAAGATAAAGAGACAGGGAGATCGGGTTATGATCAGAAGTGTAATGCGGGAGGATTTTTGAGGAGGCCAAAAGCCCTAGGGTTAAGAAGGAGGATTCAATAAGGAAACGGTCAAGGCGGGAAGCAATGTGACCGGGTCCTATCCTTTTGTTTGACCAGGTGTACTTTCCTTTTTCAGGAGTGATGTCTTTAAGGTCCCATTCCAGCATCAGATCTTCCACCCATTCTCTGGCAGGGTCCCTCACTATTGATCCCCCTTTTTTCTCAGCCAGAGCCAGAGTTACATTCAGATCTCCAGCCAACACTAAATTTTCAGGCTTATGGAGATTAAGAAATCTTTTTAAGGAATCCCAACAGTTTTTTTTTCAACGAAAGAGACAGGAACATAAATATTAAAGAGACTTACATGGTTGCCGAAATCTTTATGAAGCAGTTTGGTGAATAACTAATGGGTGGTTCCTTCTTCTTCAATAAGGTCTAGCTTTGCAGAGTCCCAGAATGTTGCAAGGCCTCCCGAGGCTCCTCTTGCACTCACAGCCCTAGCCGGGCCTTTTTTCCAAAACGAATTGCTCATACGGAGAAGGGCATCCTCCTCCATCTTCGTCTCCTGGAATAGCAAGACTTCAGGCATCGTTATTCTTACTAGATCTCTAACAGCTTCTTCTTTTAGGGGGATACCTAGTCCTCTGCAGTTCTAGGAGATGTACTGCATTATTTGCCTGGTGTAGGGTGGTGACCCCCTTTCGGGGTCATTCCCAGCTTCAGCCCGGATCTGGTGTTCATCATTTTAGGTATAGTGTGCTGAGAGCCTTGAACCATGTCCTTGTAGGACTATTCTTCCCTTCTCTTCCTCTCTAACTTTCGTCCTTGTTTAGGTTGATCTGGAGTACCTGACTGGCTGCTGGCTTCAGTGTCTCCTTCCTCGGAGGTATCAACACCTGTCGAGTCTAGACTTATGTGTTCTTTGGAAGGACTGGTGATCCCAGATTGATGGATTGGATCAGAAGGGTCTTGAGATTCCTGGACATCTTCAGCTTCAGGGATCTTTTCAGGGTTTTGGTCTACATTAGTCTCTTCTTGATTGGGGATTTTTGGTCTGCTTTCCTTTGGAGTAGCCTGGGTCGTTTTCTCCTTGCTTCTGGGGATGTTCAAGGGTTTCCCCTTTTTAACTTTTTGCCATCCCTCGTCATCTTCTTTCTCAAAAGCGAGCTTGGGGCAGTATCTTTGGAAGTGGCCGTGTTCTTGGCAGTTCCGGCATTTGAAAGGCAGGTGCTCATAATCTAGTTTCTCGTAATGAGTCCAAGATCCGACTTTTATTTTTATTGCCTCAGGGAGACCGGCTTCCAGGTCAACTTCCACGCAAATTTCGGCACAGGTGTATTGGCCTTTATTATCAGCTTTGTCAATGAAATGCCCGATTCCATTCCCTATTTTCTGAAGGGAGTCAAGGTCCCAGCAGTGCACCGGCAGGTTAGGAATTCTGACCCACACTGGCACTTCCTTGGGCAAATCGACAAAGGGATCAAAATATGGCATCCATTTATTTAGGTATAATCCCTACATCCCCATGAAGTAGGGACCTTTCCTAAAGATTAATTCCCGATCTTCTTCTGAGATAAATTCGAAAATGAAGAACCCTCACCCTACCAGGTAGCAGGTCACACCCTGTTTCAGATTGGGCTTCCAATTTCTCTGTATCCAGTCGTCTGTTGTTTTGGTGGAGGGCCATAGACCCATGAACTGATGCACGAGACCTCGTTTCGCCAATGCCAGAGCTATTTTAATTGGTTTTTCTTCAGGAAGGGATATTTCTGGGATTTCTTCTAGCTTCTTTATGAATTTTGGGATCGCCGAAGGAGAGATTTTCTTGCCACTGCTTTGAAGAATCCTGCTGAAGGCTTCGGCATCAGAAATGGATGGGGGGGGGGGTGGCCTCCCCTCCCCCAGGTGCTGCCATGCTCTCACGCAGCCTCAGCTACCACGCGACCTGCAGACCTAGTGCAGCTAGCAGCGAATTAATTCTTTACCTTTATTATTGGGAGTGATTAAGAATATTTTGTATAAGGAAGAGCTTATTACCACATGTTTCTAAAAATATTGACTTAAGATTTTTTCCTTTCTTTCTTACAAAACTTGACTTAAAAAAATGCATTTGTTTAATCAATCAAATAGAAAAAGTATGCACATTTTACATAATTCCACATTTTATGCATTGTACATGTTATTGTTAAAAGGAACAACTTAGTATCCATTGTTTTGAAAAATCAGAACTTCTAAACAAATTAGTTTATTACTTAAAAAAAAAGACTATTTAAGAAATGAATTTTGTTTACTAAATCGAAAAAACAAAGTAATAAGATTCTACATGATCGCACATTTTTATATGTTGCACACACAATTGGTAAGAGGAATATATTAGCACCCCTTTTTAAAAAAAAATCTCAACTTCTATTTTTTTTAAACACGACTTTTTTGAAAATGACACTTGTTTAACAATTTGAATCAAAAAAATATAGACATTCATCATGTACGCACCTTTTTATAGATTTTGCACACAATTGGTGTCAAGAATATCTTAGTACCTTAGTTTTTGTAAAATCAAGTTTTAAAAAAATACATTATTTCTTAAAAACACAATATAAAAAAATTGGCATTTCTTTAATAAATCAAATAAACAGAGTATGCACATTCTACATAATCACACCTTTATATACATTGTGCACACAACTGATAAGAGGAATAGTTTAGTACCCCATGTTTTTAAAAGTCATCGCTTGTAAAAAAGACATATTATTTCCTTAAAAATAAGAGATTTTAAAAAACACCATTTGTTTAATAAATCAAATAAACAATATTTGTGCATTCTATGTTATCACACACTTTTGTAGGTTGTGTACACAATTGGTAAGTTAAATAACTTACTACCACTCATTTTCTAAAAGACAGACTTCCAAATAAATTACTTTATTTGTTAAAAACAAGAGATTTAAAAAAATGCCAGTTCTTTAATCACTCGAATAAACAAAGTATGCACATCATACGTAATCATACATTGGATAGAAAGTTTGTAAAAAGAAGAGATTAGTACCCTCGATTCTCAAAAATCACAACTTTTAAAAAAATTAGTTTATTTCTTAAGAACAGGGACATTTTAAAAAACTCGATTCATTAATAATTGGAATAAACAAAGTATGCACTTTCTCCTTAATCATAGATTTTTATAGTTTGTGGATAAAATGCATAAGAGAAATAGATTGGTACCTCTCATTTATAAAATTTACGACTTCTAAAAACATATTTTATCTCTTAAAAGACATGACTTTCAAAAACACCATTTATTTAATAAATTGAATCCACATAGTATCAAAAATATACACGACCACATGTTTTTATACATTATTCATGCAATTGGTAAGATAAATAACTTTGTAACCGTTGTTTTTAAAAATCATGTCCTCTAAAAAAAATTATTTCTTGAAAAACAAGACATTTTAAAAACATCATTTACTTAATAAATAGAATCAACAAAGATTGCAGATTCTATATAATGGTATTTTTTTTTATATATTGTGAATGAAATTGCTAAGAGAAAGAGCTTGGTGCCCCTTGTTTTAAAAAAATTATGATTTTTGAAAAAAGTTACTTTATTTCTAAAAAACAGTACTTTGAAAAAAAATGTCATTTGTTTAATAAATCGAATAAACAAATTTTGCAAATTCTACATGACCGCACACTTTTATAGATTCCACATGTGGTTGGAAATAGAAAAAAACGTATTTCCCCGGTTTTTCAAAATCATGATTTCAAAAAAAAAAAATTATTTCTTTAAAAACATGACTTTTTGAAAAATGCACTTGTTTATAAATCTGGACCAACAAAGTATGAAAATTTTAGATGATCACACATTTTTATACATTGCACTCACAA
>LPNX010122329.1:50878-69039 GCA_001517045.1 Pseudotsuga menziesii
GCGTACATAATGGTAAGAGGAAGAGCTTAGTAGACCTTCCTTTTAAAAATCATGACTTTGAAAAACATTTCTTTATCTCTTTAAAAACAATACTTTAAAAAACACCATTTGTTTAATAAATAAATAAAACAAAGTATCTACATTATACATTATCACACCTTTTTATATGTTGTGCACTCAATTGTTGGGAGGAACAAATTACTATCACTCATTTGTTTCTAAATTGCAATTTCGAAAACAATTAATTTTTTTCTTAAAAAACACATCTTTTTTTAAAACTGCATTTGTTTAATAAATTGAGTAAACAAAGTATGCAATTTTATACATAATAACACCTTTTTGTACATTGCGCCATAGGGCCTTATTTTTCCCAAAATGTCTCCTTATTTGAAAAAAGAGTAGAATATTCTAGGAACCTTTCATATTTTAGGCATAATGTTTCACTCGTTACTCGAAATTGGGCGGACTTTAGACCATTCGAAAGGTCTTGCAAACATCTTAGTTACTAAAAACTAAGACAAACGGTAAGGAATAAGGAAAAACTCAAAGCAAAAAAGTTGTAGAGAATTTCATGGCCTTTCTAATGGTCTAAGTATGGTCAATTCCGAGTTACAAGAAAAGCGTTATACCTAAAATACAAGATATTCTAGGTATCTTTTCACTTTTTGTTAAAAATTGTGCATTATATAAGAGGGTAGAATGTTATGGCAAAAAATTGGTAAGATAAATAGTTTAGTACCCCTCATTTTCAAAAATCATGACTTCGAAAACCCATACTTTAATTCTTAAAAAGCAATAGTTTTTAAATAATGCTATTTAATTAATAAGTTGAATAAACAAAGTATGAAAAATATACTTGATCACAAATTTTTATAGGTTTCACACACTATTGGTAAGAGTAATTGTGTAGTACCTCTCATTTTAAAATATCACAACATCTAAAAAGTTACTTTATTCCTGAAAAAACAAGAATTTTTTAAAAACGTCATTTACTTAATAAATCGAATCAAAATATGACTTAAACAAATGCATTTGTTTAATCAATCAAATAGAAAAATTATGCACATTTTACATAATTCCACATTTTATGCATTGTGCATGTTATTGTTAAAAGGAACAACTTAGTACCGATCATTTTGAAAAATCACAACTTCTAAACAAATTAGTTTATTACTTAAAAAAGAAGACTTTTTAAGAAATGAATTTTGTTTACTAAATCGAATCAAATAAGTGATAAAATTCTACATAATTGCACATTTTTATAGTTGCGCACACAATTGGTAAGAGGAATATATTAGCACCCCTTGTATTAAAAAATCTCAACTTCTATTTTTTTTAAATCGGACTTTTTTTAAAATGACACTTGTTTAACAATTTGAATAAAAAAAACATACACATTCAGCATGTATGCACCTTTTTTATACATTTTACACACAATTGGTGTCACGAATATCTTAGTACCCTAGTTTTTGTAAACTCATGTTTAAAAAAATACTTTATTTCTTAAAAACACAATATAAAAAAATTGACATTTCTTTAATAAATCAAATAAACAGAGTATGTGCATTCTACATAATCACACCTTTCTATACATTGTGCACATAATTGATAAGAGGAAGAATTTAGTACCCCACATTTCTAAAAGTCGTGACTTGTAAAAAAATTATACTATTTCCTTAACAACAAGAGCTTTTAAAAAACACCATTTGTTTAATAAATCAAATAAATAAGCTTTGTGCTTTCTACATTATCACACCCTTTTATAGGTTGTGTACACAAATGGTAAGTTAAATAACTTACTATAACTTACTACCACTCAGTTTCCAAAAGAAGGACTTCCAAATAAATTACTTTATTTGTTAAAAACAAGAGATTTAAAAAAATGCTAGTTCTTTAATCAATCAAATAAACAAAGTATGCACACTATAAATAATCATACATTGGCTAGAAAGTTTGTAAGAGGAAGAGATTAGTACCCCTGATTTTCAAAAATCACAACTTTTAAAAAATTAGTTTATTTCTTAAGAACAAAGACATTTTAAAAAATTGAAATAAACAAAGTATGCACTTTCGAATTAATCATATATTTTTATAGTTTGTGGATAAAATTCATAAGAGAAATAGATTGGTACCCCTCATTTTTAAAATTTACGATTTCTAAAAAGATATTTTATCTCTTAAAAAAATGACTTTCAAAAACACCATTTATTTAATAAATTGAATCCACATAGTATCAAAATTCGACACGACCACACGTTTTTATAAATTGTTCATGCAATTGGTAAGATAAATAACTTTGTTACCCTTGTTTTTAAAAATCATGTTGTCTAAAAAAATTATTTCTTGAAAAACCACACATTTAAAAAACATCATTTACTTAATAAATTGAATCAACAAAGAGTGCAGATTCTATATAATGGTATGCTTTTTTTATATATTGTGCATGAAATTATTAAGAGAAAGATCTCAGTGCCCCTTGTTTTAAAAAAATAAGATTTTTGTAAATATTCACTTTATTTATTAAAAACAATATTTTGAAAGAAAATGTCATTTCTTTAATAAATCGAATAAACAAATTTTGTACATTCTATATGATCGCAAACTTTTATAGATTCCACATGTGATTGGAAAGAGAAAAAAACATATTACCCTTGTTTTTTAAAATCATGACTTCAGGGAAAAAAATATTTTATTTCTTTAAAAACTTGACTTTTTGAAAAACGCATTTGTTTATAAATCTGGACCAACGAAGTATGAAAATTCTATATGATCGCACATTTTTATACATTGCACTCACAATTGGTGTAAGTAACCTATTAGTACTCTTTGTTTTAAATCATGTTTTCTATGGAAAATTATGTTATTTTTGAAAAAACATGACTTTTTATCAATCTACATATTTTTATTAAATCAACTTAACAAATTATGCACATTTATATATAATCAAACCTTTAAATACATTTTGCACACAATTTTAAACATCAAGAACTTAGTACCACTTATTTTAGAAATCACGACTTCTAAAAACATTACTTTATTTGTTCAAAAACATGATTTAAAAAAAATAACATTTCTTTAATAAATCAAATAAACAAAGTATGCACATTCTGCATAATAGCACCTTTCAATAGATTGCGGACATAGATGGTAAGAGGAAGAGCTTAGTACACCTTCTTTTTAAAAATCATGACTTTGAAAAACATATATTTACCTCTTTAAAAATGATACTTTAAACAACATTATTTGTTTAATAAATCAAATAAGCAAAGTATGTACATTCTAAATTACCACACATTTTTATAGGTTGTGCACTTAATTGTTGGGAGGAATAAATTACTATCACTCATTTTTTTTTAAATCGTGATTTCTAAAACAATTACTTTATTTCTTAAAAAACACCATTTGTTTAATAAATCGAATAAACAAATTATGCAATTTTATACATAATCACACCTTTTTGTACATTGTGCCATAGGGTTTTAGTTTTCCCGAAATGTCTCCTATTTGAAAAAAGAGCAGAATATTCTAGGAATATTTAGTATTTTGGGCATAATGTTTTGCTTGTTACTTGAAACTGGGTAGACTTTAGACCATTGGAAAGGTCTTACAAATATCTTTGTTACTAAAACGCCTGCCCCAGACAAATGGTAAGGAATAAGGAAAAACTTAAAAAACCAAAGTTGTAGATAATTTCATGGCCTTTCCAATGGTCTATAGTAGGCCCAATTAAGACTTACAAGAAAAACATTATACCTAAAATATGAAATATTCTAGGAATATTTTCACTTTTTGTTAAAAGTTATACATTATAGAAGATGGTAGAATGTTATGGCACAAAATCGGTAAGATGAATAGTTTAGCACCCCTCATTTTTAAAAATTGTGACTTCTAAAACACATACTTTAATTCTTAAAAACACTAGTTTTTAAATACCGCTATTTAATTAATAAGTTGAATAAACAAAGTATGATAATTACACTTGAGCACAAATTTTTATAGGTTGCACACATTGGTAAGAGGAATTGCGTAGTACCTCTAATTTTAAAAGATCACAACGTCTAAAAAATTACTTTATTCCTTAAAAAACAAGAGTTTTTTAAAAACACCATTTACTTAATAAATTGAATCAACAAAGTATTCACATTCTACATGATCGCACATTTTTACACATTGTGCATGCAATTAGTAAGAGGATTATATTAGTATCTCACATTTTTAAAAATCATGACTAACAAAATAATTACTTTATTTCTTAAAAAACATGAATTTTTAAAAAATGTTATATATTTAATAAATGGAATAAACAAATTTTTCACATGCTACAGAATATCACCTTTTATACATTGTGCACACATTTGGTAAGAGGAATATCTTAGCACCCCTCATTTTTAAAAATGGAATTTTCTAAAATACAATTTATTTAATAAATGAAATCAAGAAAGTATATGCATTGTACATAATGGAACTTTTTTATGCATTGTGCACGCAGTTGGTAAGATCTAGAGTTGAGTGTCCCTTCTTTTTAAAAATCACGTATTCTAAGAAATTATTGTATTTCTTAAAAAATAATACTTTCTAAGAAACTCCATTTGTTTATTGATTCAAATCAGAAAAGTATACATCTTAGACATGATCACACAATTTTATAGGTTTTGCATGCAATTTTCAAGAGGAATAGCTTTGTACCCCTCATTTTTATAAAACATGTTCTCTAAAAAATTCTTTACTTCTTCAAAACAATAATTTAAAAAAAAACACCATTTGTTTAATAATTTGAATCAACAATAGAGGCACATTCTTCATAATCGAATTGTTTTATACATTGCGAACAAAATTTGTGCGAGGATGATCTTAGTACCCCTTTTTTATAAAAGTCATTATTTAATATTGTATCCTTTCTTTCTTAAAAACATGACTTGAAAAAATGGATTTGTTCAAGAAAAGAAAAAGAAAAAGTATGCACATTTTACATAATTCCACGTTTATACATTGTGCATGCAATTGTTAAAAGAAACAACTTAGTAGCCATCATTTTTAAAAAGCGCAAATTCTAAACAAATTAGTTTATTTCTTAAAAAAAAAGGCTTTTTAAGAAATTCCATTTGTTTACTAAATTGAATAATAAAAAAGTAAGAAGATTCTACATGATTGCACATTTTCATAGGTTGCACACACAATTGGTAAGATGAATATATTAGTACCCCTTGTTATAAACATGAATTTTAAAAATGACACTTGTTTAACAATTTGAATCAACACCTTTTTATATATTGTGCACATAATTGGTTTCAGGAATATCTTAGTACTATCGTTTTTCTAAGATTATGTTTTTTTTAATACTTTATTTCTTAAAAAACAGAGATTAAAAAAACACATTTTTTTAATCAATCAAATAAACATATTATGCACGTTCTACACAATCACAACTTTGTAGACATTGTGCACACAATTGGTAAGATGAAGAGTTTAGTACCCTACCTTTTTAAAAGTCATGACTTGTCAATGAATTACATTATTTCCTGAAAAACAAATTTTTTAAAAAACACCATTTGTTTAATAACTCAAATAAACCAAGTTTGTGCATTCTACATTATCACACCCTTTTAAAGGTTGTGCACACAATTGGTAAGCAAAATAACTTACTACCACTCATTTTTAAAAAGCAGGACTTCCAAATAAATTACTTTATTTGTTAAAAGAGAGAGTTTTTTAAAAATGCCAATTTTTTAATACCCCTTCTTTTTAAAAATCATGACTTTGAAAAACATTACTTTATCTTCTTAAAAACAAAACTTTAAAAACATCATTTATTTAATAGATCAAATAAAAAAAGTATGCACATAGATGGTAAGAGGAAGATCTGAGTAACCCTTTGTTTTAAAAATCACGACTTTGAAAAACATTACTTTATCTCTTTCAAAATGCGACATTAAAAACACCATTTGTTTAACAAATCAAATAAGTAAAGTATGCACATTATACATTATCACACCTTTTTATAGGATGTTCTCTGAAGTGTTAGGAGGAATATTTTACTATCACTCATTTTTTAAAATCGTGATTTCTAAAACAATTACTTTATTTCTTAAAAACCACATATTTTGCAAAACCCCCCATTTGTTTAATAAATCAAATAAACAAAGTATGAATTTTATACATAATCACACCTTTTTGTACATTGTGCACAAAATTGGTAAGCGAAATAGTTTAGTACCCCTCATTTTTAAAAATCATGACTTCTAAAACAAATTCTTTAATTCTTAAAAATCACATGTTTTGAGATTAAACCATTTAATTAATAAGTTGAATACACAAAGTATGAAAGTTATACTTGATCACAAATTTTTATAGGTTGAGCATACAATTGGTAAGAGGACTTTTTTAAAAAACACCATTTGTTTAATAATTTGAATCAACAAAGTATGCACATTCTACATAATCACACGTTTCTATTCATTGTGCACACAATTGATAAGAGGAAGAGTTTAGTGCCCCGTGTTTTTAAAAGTCATGACTTGTAAAAAAAATATAGTATTTCCTTAAAAACAAGAGTTTTTAAAAAACACCATTTGTTTAATAAATTAAATAAACAAGCTTTGTGTATTCTACATTATCACACCCTTTTATAGGTTGTGTACACAATTGGTAAGTTAAATAACTTACTACCACTCATTTTCTAAAAGTAGGACTTCCAAATAAATTACTTTATTTGTTAAAAACAAGAGATTTAAAAAAATGCGAGTTCTTTAATCAATCAAATAAACAAAGTATGAACACTATAAATAATCATACATTTTCATACATTGGATAGAAAGTTTGTAATAACAAGGACATTTTAAAAAACTAGTTTGTTTAATAATTGGAATAAAAAAAGTATGCACTTTCTACTAAATCATAGATTTTTATAGTTTGCGGATAGAATTCATAAGAGAAATAGATTGGTACCCCTCATTTTTAAAATTTACGACTTCTAAAAAAATATTTTATCTCTTAAAAGACATGACTTTCAAAAATACCGTTTATTTAATAAATCGAATCCACATAGTATCAAAATTATACACGACCACACGTTTTTATACATTGTTCATGCAATTGGTAAGATAAATAACTTTGTAACCCTTGTTTTTAAAAATAATGTCCTCTAAACAAAATATTTATTGAAAAACAAGACATTTAAAAACCAACATTTACTTAATAAATAGAATCAACAAAGAACACAGATTGTATATAATGGTACGTTTTTTATATATTGCGCATGAAATTCCTAAGAGAAAGAGCTTGGTGCCCCTTGTTTGAAAAAATTATGATTTTTGAAAAAGGTCACTTTATTTCTTAAAAACAATACTTTGAAAAAAATGTCATTTGTTTAATAAATCGAATAAACAAATTTTGCACATTCTACATGATCGCACATTTTTATACATTGCGCTCGCAATTGGTGTAAGTAACATATTAGTACTCCTTTTTTTTTAAATCACATTTTCTATGGAAAATTATGTTATTTCTGAAAAAACATGACTTTTTATCAAACTACATTTGTTTATTAAATCAACTTAACAAAGTATGCACATTTCTATATAATCAAACCTTTAAATACATTTTGCACACAATTTTAAACATGAAGAGATTAATACCACTTATTTTAAAAATCACAGCTTCTAAAAACATTACATTATTTCTTAAACAACATGATTTAAAAAAATAACATTTGTTTAATAAATAAAATAAACAAAGTACACACATTCTGCAAAATAGCACCTTTCAATACATTGTGCACATAGATGGTAAGAGGAAGAGCTTAGTACACCTTCTTTTTAAAAATCATGACTTTGAAAAACATTTCTTTATCTCTTTAAAAACGATACTTTAAAAAACACCATTTGTTTAATAAATCAAATAAGCAAAGTATGTACATTCTAAATTATCAGACATTTTTATAGGTTGTGCACTCATTTGTTGGGAGGAATAAATTACTATCGCTCATTTTTTTTAAATCACAATTTCTAAAATAATTACTTTATTTCTTAGAAAACACATCTTTTTTAAAAACCCCATTTGTTTATTAAATCGAATAAACAAATTATGCAATTTTATACATAATCACACATTTTTGTACATTGTGCCATAGGGTTTTATTATTCCCAAAAGGTCTCCTATTTGAAAAAAGAGTAGAATATTCTAGGAATCTTTCGTATTTTGGGCATAACGTTTCGCTCGTTACACGAAATTGGGAGGACTTTAGACCAATGGAAAGGTATTGCAAACGTCTTTATTCCTAAAACACTCGCCCCAGAAAAATGGTAAGGAATAAACAAAAACTCAAAACAATAGAGTTGTAGATAATTTCATGCCCTTTGAAATGGTATGAAGTAGGCCCGATTTCGAGTTACGAGGAAAATACTATACCTAAAATATGAAATATTCTAGGAATGTTTTCACTTTTTGTTAAAAATTATACATTGTAGAAGAGGGTAGAATTTTATGGCACAAAATTTGTAATATGAATAGCTTAGTACCCCTCATTTTCAAAAATTATGACTTCTAAAACACATACTTTAATTCTTAAAAAACACTAGTTTTCAAATAACGTTATTTAATTAATAAGTTGAATAAATAAAGTATGAAAATTATACTTGATCACAAATTTTTATATGTTGCACACACTATTGGTAAGAGGAATTGCGTAGTACCTCTGATTTTAAAAGATCACAACGCCTAAAAAATTACTTTATTCCTAAAAAATAAGAATTTTTAAAAAATGCCATTTACTTAATAAATTGAATCAACAAAGTATTCACATTCTACATGATCACACCTTTTTACACATTGTGCATGCAATTAGTAAGAGGATTATGTTAGTATCTCGCATTTTTTAAAATCATGACTCATAAAATAATTACTTTATTGCTTAAAAAACATGAATTTTTTAAAAATGTTATATATTTCATTGATGGATTAAACAAATTTTGTAGATGCTATAGAATATCACCTTTTATACAGTGTGTACACATTTGGTAAAAGGAATATCTTAGCACCCCTCATTTTTAAAAATGGCATTTTCTAAAATGGCATTTATTTAATAAATGAAATCAAGAAAGTATCTGCATTGTATATAATGGAACCTTTTTATGCATTGTGCACGTAGTTGATAAGATTTAGAGTTCAGTGTCCCTTCTTTTTAAAAATTACGTTTTCTATGAAATTATTGTATTGATTAAAAAATAAGACTTTCTAAGAAACGCCATTTGTTTATTGACTCAAATCAGCAAAGTATGAACCTTAGACATGATCACACAATTTTATAGGTTGTGCATGCAATTTTCAAGAGCAATAGCTTTGTACCCCTCATTTTTATAAATCATGTTCTCTAAAAAAATTCTTTACTTCTTCAAAACAATACTTTTAAAAAAAAACCATTTGTTTAATAATTCGAATCAACAATGTATGCACATTCTTTTTAATTGAATAGTTTTATACATTGCACACACAATTAGTATGAGGAAGATCTTATCACCCCTTGTTTATAAAAATCACTATTTAAGATTTTATCCTTTCTTTCTTAAAAACATGACTAACAAAAATTTATTTGTTTAAGAAAGACAAAGAAAAAGTATGAAAATTTTATGTACTTCCATGTTTTATGCGTTGTGCATGCTATTGTTAAAAGGAACAACTTAGTAGCCATCATTTTTAAAAGGCGCAACTTCTAAACAAATTAGTTTATTTCTTAAGAAAAAGGCTTTTTAAGAAATGCCATTTGTTTACTAAATTCAATAAAAAAAAGTAAGAAGATTCTACATGATTGCACATTTTTATAGGTTGCATACACAATTGGTAAAATGAATATATTACTTCCCTTTGTTTTAATGCACAATTTTAAAAAATGGCACTTGTTTAACAATTTTAATCAACACCTTTTTATATATTGTGCACATAATTGGTGTCAAGAATATCTTAGTATCATCATTTTTCTAAGATCATGTTTTCTTTTAATACTTTAATTCTTAAAAAACACAGATTAAAAAAAAGACATTTCTTTAATCAATCAATTAAATAGATTATGCACATTCTACATAATCACACCTTTGTATGCATTATGCACACAATTGGTAAGATGAAGAGTTTAGTACCCCACCTTTCTAAAAGTCAGGACTTGTCAATAAATTACATTATTTCCTAAGAAACAAAACTTTTTTAAAAACACTATTTGTTTAATAACTCAAATAAACAAAGTGTGTGCATTCTACATTATCACACACTTTCAAAGGTTGTGTACACACTTGGTAAGCACAATAACTTACTATTACTCATTTATAAAAAGTAGGACTTCCAAATAAATTACTTTATTTGTTAAAAGCGAGAATTTTTTTAAAATGTCAGTTTTTTAATACCTCTTCTTTTAAAAATCATGACTTTGAAAAACATTACTTTATCTTCTTAAAAACAAAACTTTAAAAACATCATTTGTTTAATAAGTCAAATAAAAAACGTATGCACATAGATGGTAAGAGGAAGATCTGAGTACCCTTCTTTTTAAAAATCATGACTTTGAAAAATATTACTTTATCTCTTTAAAAATGGGACTTTAAAAAACACCATTTGTTTGATAAATCAAATAAGTAAAGTATGCACATTCTACTTTATCACACCTTTTTATAGGTTGTGCACTGAAGTGTTAGGAGGAATATTTTACTATCACTCATTTTTTTTTAAATCATGATTTCTAAAACAATTACTCTATTTCTTAAAAACCACATATTTTTTATAACCCCCATTTGTTTAATAAACCAAATAAAGAAAGTATGCAATTTTATACATAATCACACCGTTTTGTACATTGTGCACAAAATTGGTAAGAAAAATAGTTTAGTACCCCTCATTTTTACAAATCATGACTTCTAAAACAAATTCTTTAATTCTTAAAAACACATGTTTTTAAATAACACCATTTAATTAATAAGTTGAATAAACAAAGTATGAAAGTTATACTTGATCATAAATTTTTATAGGTTGCCCACACAATTTAAAAATGTCATTTATTTAATAAATTAAATCAACAAAGTATTCACATTCTACGTGATCGAACCTTTTTAGACATTGTCATGCAATTAGCAAGATGAATATATTAGTATCCCTCATTTTTTAAAATCATGACTCATAAAACAATTAATTTATTTCTTAAAGAACATGATTTTTAAAAAAAGGCTATGTATTTAATAAATAGAATAAACAAATTTTGCACATGCTACACAATCTCACCTCTTTATACATTCTTTACACAGTCTGTAATAGGAATATCTTATCACCCCTCGTTTTTAAAAATGGTGTTTTCTAAAATGTTATTTATTTAATAAATGGAATCAAGAAAGTATGCGCATTCTACATAATCGAACCTTTTTATACATTATGCATGCAATTGGTAAGTGTTAGAGTATAGTGTCCCTTCTTTTTAAAAATAACATATTCTAAGAAATTTCTTTATTTATTAAAACTAAGACTTTCTAGAAAATCACATTTGTTTATTAATTCAAATTAACAAAATATGCACCTTATACATGATCACATAATTTTATAGGTTGTGCATGCAATTGTCAAGAGGAATAGCTTTGTACTCCTCATTTTTAGAAATCGTGTTCTCTAAAAAAATTATTTGCTTCTTAAAAACAAGACTATTTAAAAAACACCATTTGTTTAATAATTTGAATCAACCAAGTATGCACATTCTTCATAATTGAATAGTTTTATATATTTATTACATAATTTGCATAAGGAAGAGCTTATTACCCCTTGTTTCTAAAAATATTGACTTAAGATTTTTTCCTTTCTTTCTTACAAAGCATGACTTAAAAAAAATGCAATTGTTTAATCGATCGAATAGAAAATGTATCCACATTTTACATAATTCCACATTTTATGCATTGTGCATGTTATTGTTAAAAGGAAAAACTTAATACCCATCATTTTGAAAAATCACAACTTCTAAACAAATTAGTTTATTACTTAAAAACAAGAATTTTTAAGAAACGAATTTTTTTTACTAAATCGAATAAAAAAAGAAATAAGATTCTACATGATTGCACATTTTTATATGTTGCACACACAATTCGTAAGAGGAATATATAGCACCCCTTGTTTTAAAAAATCCCAACTTCTATTATTTTTTAACAGGACATTTTTAAAAAGGACACTTTTTTAACAATTTGAATAAAAAAAATACACATTTAGCATGTACGCACCTTCTTATACATTTTTCACACAATTGGTCTCAGGAATATTTTAGTACCCTTGTTTTTGTAAAATCATGTTTAAAATAAATACTTTAATAAAAAAATTTGACAATTCTTTAATAAATCAAATAAACAGAGTATGCACATTATACATAATCACACCTTTCTATTCATTGTGAACACAATTGATAAGAGGAAGAGTTTAGTACCCCACGTTTTCAAAAGTCATGACTTGTAAAAAAATTATATTATTTCCTTAAAAACAAGAGTTTTTAAAAAACACAATTTGTTTAATAAATGAAATAAAAAAGCTTTGTGCATTCTACATTATCACACCCTTTTATAGGTTGTGTACACAATTGGTAAGTTAAATAAATTACTACCACTCATTTCCTAAAAGAAGGACTTCCAAATAAATTACTTTATTTGTTAAAAACAAGAGATTTAAAAAAATGCCAGTTCTTTAATCAGTGAAATAAACAAAGTATGCACACTATACATAATCATAAATTTTCATACATTGGATACAAAGTTTGTAAGAGGAAGAGATTAGTACCCCTCATTTTCAAAAATCACAAATTTTTCAAAAAATTAGTTTATTTCTTAAGAACAAGGAAATTTTAAAAACTTGTTTCTTTAATAATTGGAATAAACAAAGTATGCAGTTTCTACTTAATCATAGATTTTATAGTTTGTGGATAAAATTCATAAGAGAATTAGATTGGTACCCCTCATTTTTATAATTTACGACTTCTAAAAAAATATTTTATTTCTTAAAAGACATGACTTTCAAAAACATCATTTATTTAATAATTCAAATCCACATAGTATCAAAATTCTACACGACCATAGATAAATAACTTTGTAACCATTGTTTTTAAAAATCATGTCCTCAAACATGAAGAACAAGACATTTAAAAACCATCATTTAATTAATAAATAGAATCAACAAAGAGTGCAGATTCTATATTGGTATGTTTTTTATATATTGTGCATGAAATTACTAAGAGAAAGAGCTTGGTGCCCCTTGTTTTAAAATATTACGATTTTTGAAGAAGTCACTTTATTTCTTAAAATAATACTTTGAAAAAAATGTCATTTGTTTAATAAATTGAATAAACAAATTTTGCACATTCTATATGATCACACACTTTCATAAATTCCACATATGATTGGAAAGAAAAAAACATATTACCCTTATTTTTTTAAATCATGACTTAAAAAAAAAATTATTTCTTTAAAAAACACGACCTTTTGAAAAACGCATTTGTTTATAAATCTGGACCAACAAAGTATGAAAGTTCTACATGATTGCCTGTTTTTATACATTGCTCTCACAATTGATGTAAGTAACATATTAGTACCCCTTTTTTTTTAAATCACGTTTTCTATGGCAAATTATGTTATTTCTGAAAAATATGACTTTTTATCAAACTACATTTGTTTAATAAATCAACTTAACAAAGTATGCACATTTCTATGTAATCAAACCTTTAAATACATTTTGCACACAATTTTAAACAAGAAGAGCTTAGTACCACTTATTTTAAAAATCAGGACTTCTAAAAACATTCCTTTATTTCTTAAAAAAACATGATTTAAAAAAATAACATTTCTTTAATAAATCAAATAAACAAAGTATGCACATTCTGCATAATAGCACCTTTCAATACATTGCGCACATAGATGGTAAGAGGAAGAGCTTAGTACACCTTCTTTTTAAAAATCAGGACTTTGAAAACATTTCTTTATCTCTTTAAAAATGATACTTTAAAAAACACCATTTGTTTAATAAATCAAATAAGCAAAGTATGTACATTCTACATTATCACACCTTTTTATAGGTTGTGCACTCAATTGTTGGGAGGAATAAATTACTATCATTCATTTTTTTAAAATCACGGTTTCTAAAAGAATTACTTTGTTTCTTAAAAAACACATATTTTTAAAAACCCCATTTGTTTAATAAATTGAATAAACAAAGTATGCAATTTTATACATAATCACACTTTTTTGTACATTAAGCCATAGGGTTTTATTTTTTGTAAAATATAACTTATTTGAAAAAAGAGAAGAATATTCCAGGAATCTTTTCACTTTTTGTTAAAAAATATACATTATAGAAGAGGGTAGAATGTTATGGCACAAAATTGGTAAGTTGAATAGTTTAGTACCCCTCATTTTTAAATATCAGGCCTTCTAAAATACATACTTTTAAAAAACACTAGTTTTTAAATAACGTTATTTAATTAATAAGTTGAATAAACAAAGTATGAAAATTATACTTGATCACAAATTTTTATAGGTTTCTCACACTATTGGTAAGAGGAATTGTGTAGTACCTCTCATTTTAAAAGATCACAACGTCTAAAAAATTAACTTATTCCTAAAAAACAAGAATTTAAAAAAAAACGTCATTTACTTAGTAAATTGAATCAACAAAGTATTTACATTCTACATAATCACACCTTTTTACACATTGTTCATGCAATTATTAAGAGGAATATATTAGTATCTCGCATTTTCTAAAATCATGACTCACAAAATAATTACTTTATTTCTTAAAAACATGAATTTTTAAAAAATGTTATATATTTAATAAATGGAATAAATAAATTTTCCACATGCTACAGAATATCACCTTTTATACATTGTTAACACATTTGGTAAGAGGAATACCTTATCACCCCTCATTTTTAAAAATGGTATTTTCTAAAATACCATTTATTTAATAAATGAAAACAAGAAAGTATTCATAGGTTGCACACACAATTGGTAAAACGAATATATTAGTACCCCTTGTTTTAAACACAAATTTTAAAAAATGACACTTGTTTAACAATTTGAATCAACACCTTTTTATATATTGTTCACATAATTGGTGTCAGGAATATCTTAATGCCGTCATTTTCCTGAGATCATGTTTTCTTCTAATACTTTATTTTTTTTAAAACACAATTTAGAAAACTGACATTTATTTAATCAATCAAATAAACAGATTATGCACATTCTACATAATCACACCTTTGTATACATTATGCACACAATTGGTAAGATGAAGAGTTTAGTGCTGCACCTTTTCAAAAGTCGTGACTTGTCAATAAATTACATTATTTCCTAAAAAACAAAATTTTAAAAAAACACCAATTGTTTAATAACTCAAATAAACCAAGTTTGTGCATTCTATATTATCACATTTAAAGGTTGTGCACACTCATTTTTAAAAAGAAGGACTTCCAAATAAATTACTTTCTTTGTTAAAAGACAGAGTTTTTTAAAAATGTCAATTTTTGAATACCCCTTCTTTTTTAAAATAATGACTCTGAAAAACATTACTTTATATTCTTAAAATCAAAACTTTAAAAACATCATTTGTTTAATAAATCAAATAAAAAAGTATGCACATAGATGGTAAGAGGAAGATATGAGTACCCCTTCTTTTTAAAAATTGTGACTTTGAAAAACGTTACTTTATATCCTTAAAAATGAGACTTTAAAAAATCCATTTGTTTAATAAATCAAATAAGTAAAGTATGCTCATTCTACTTTATCACACCTTTTTATAAGTTGTGCACTGAATTTTTACGAGCATTATTTTACTATCACTCATTTTTTTTAAATCGTGATTTCTAAAACAATTACTTTATTTTTTAAAAACCACATATTTTAAAAAACCCCCATTTGTTTAATAAATCAAATAAACAAAGTAAGAAATTTTATACATAATCACACCTTTTCGTGCATTGTACACAAAATTGGTAAGCGGAATAGTTTAATACCCCTCATTTTTAAAAATCATGACTTCTAAAACAAATTCTTTAATTCTTAAAAATGACAAGTTTTTAAATAACACCATTTAATTAATAAGTTGAATAAACAATGTATGAAAGTTATCCTTGATCACAATTTTTTATAGGTTGCACACACAATTGGTAAGAGCAATAGTGTAGTACACCTTATTTTAAAAAATCACAACATCTAAACAAATCACTTAATTAAAAAAAACAAGATTTTAAAAAAAAAATCATTTATTTAATAAATTAAATCAACAAAGTATTCACATTCTACATGATCAAACCTTTTTATACATTGTCATGCAATTAGTAAGATGAATATATTAGTATCCCTCATTTTTTTAAATCATGACTCATAAAACAATTAATTTATTTCTTAAAAAACATGATTTAAAAAAAAATGTTGTGTATTTAATAAATTGAATAAAAAATATTTTGCACATGCTACGCAATCTCACCTCTTTATACATTGTGGACATTGTTTATAATAGGAATATCTTATCACCCCTCGTTTTTTAAAATGGCGTTTTCTAAAATATTATTTATTTAATAAATGGAATCAAGAAAGTATCTACATTCTACATAATGGAACCTTTTTATACATTACGCATGCGATTGGTAAGTGTTAGAGTATAGTGTCCCTTCTTTTTAAAAATAATGTATTCTAAGAAATTTCTTTATTTATTAAAAAATAAGACTTTCTAAAAAATGACATTTGCTTATTGATTCAAATTAACAAAACATGCACCTTATACATGATCACACAATTTTATAGGTTGTGCATGAAATTGTCAAGAAGAATAGCTTTGTGCCCCTTATTTTTAGAAATCGTGTTCTCTAAAAAAATTATTTGCTTCTTAAAAACAAGACTTTTTAAAAAGCACCATTTGTTTAATAATTTGAATCAACAAAGTATGCACATTCTTCATAATAGAACAGTTTTATACATTTCTTACACAATTTGTATAAGGAAGAGCTTATTACCCCTTGTTTCTAAAAATATTGACTTAAGATTTTTTCCTTTCTTTCTTACAAAGCATGACTTAAAAAATATCATTTGTTTAATAAATCAAATAGAAAACATATGCACATTTTAGATAATTCCACATTTTATGCATTGTGCATGCTATTGTTAAAAGGAACAACTTAGTACCCATCATTTTTAAAAATCGCAACTTCTATAAAAATTACTTTATTTCTTAATAAATCAAGACTTTTTGAGAAATCCCATTTGTGTACTAAATCGAATAAATAAAGTAAGAAGGTTCTACATGATTGCATATTTGTATATGTTGCACACGCAATTGGTATAGGTTGACACTTATTTAACAATTTTAATAAACAAAATATGCACATTATGCATCATTTTGCCATTTTATACCCCTGTTTTTGTAAGATCATGTTTAAAAAAAAACTTTATTTCTTTGAAAACATGATTTCAAAGAAACATCGTCATTTATTTAATAAATCAAATAAATAGAGTTTGCACATTCTACATCATATACACTGTGCACGCAATTGGTAAGAGGAAGAGTTTAGTACCCCACGTTTTTAAAAGTCATGACTTGTAAAAAAATTACATTATTTCCTAAAAACGAGACTTTTTAAAAAACACCATTCTTTTAATAAATAAAATAAACCAAGGTTGTGCATTCTACATTATCACACCCTTTTATAGGTTGTGCACACAATTGGTAACCAAAATATATTGGTACTACTCATTTTTAAAAAGCGGTACTTCTAAATAAATTACTTTATTTGTTGAAAAAAAGAGGTTTTTAAAAATTTCAGTTCTTTAATCAATCGAATAGTTAAAGTATGCAAACTATACATAATCACACATTTTCATACATTGGATGGAAAATTTGCAAGAGGAAGAGATTAGTACACCTGATTTTCAAATATCACAACTTCTAAAAAAAATTAGTTTATTTCTTAAAAACCAAGACATTTTAAAAAGACTCATTTCTTTAATAAATTAAATAAACAATGTATGCACTTTCTACATAATCATATATTTTTATAGTCTACGGATGAAATTCATAAGAGCGATAGATTGGTACCCCTCATTTTTAAAATTTACGACTTCTAAAAAAATATTTTATCTCTTAAAGGACATGACTTTCAAAACAACATTTAT
>LPNX010122329.1:69119-79934 GCA_001517045.1 Pseudotsuga menziesii
ATCAACTAAAAACATTTTGCACATTCTACATGATTGCACACTATTATAGATTCCACATGTGATTGGAAAGAGATATAACTAAATACCCCTATTTTTCAAAATCATGACTTTAGAAAAAATTATTTTATTTCTTTAAAAACATGACTTTTCAAAAACATCATTTGTTTAATAATTCGACCAACAAAGTATGCAAATTCTATGTGATCGCACATTTTTATACATTGTGCTCACAATTGGTATGAGTAACATATAGTACCCATATTTTTTTTAATCATGTTTCCTAGGGAAAATTATGTTATTTCTAAAAAAATATGACTTTTTACAAATTTCAATTTGTTTATTAAATCAACTTAACAAAGTAAAAACCCACCCCTGATCAGCACTTCAAAGCCATGGATTAGGCCTTCCAATTATACCGCGTTGTTGGTATCCTGCCCTATGGCTCCCATGAACACCATCCTTATTCTTCTCTCCTGATCACGACAAAGACCACCATATCCCGCCGGGCCCGGATTGCCCTTAGACATGCCGTCGAAGTTCACCTTGAAGACATACGGGGGAGGGGCAGACCAAAAGGATGGGCTGGAGGGCTGACAAAGCTTATTCCATTGGTAAAGACCAGCCATCATAGAACTATTCAGTCCCCAGTTATCAGCAATTCGAGCTTCCTCCTATGGGATGATCTTGTCATGATCATGCCATTGCATACAATGAATGGACTATAACAATTTGTCTCTCACCGTAGTACAGACCATTTCCATGTCTTTGCATTGGTATCTAAAGATCCAAGCATTCTGCTCCTTCCATATACACCACATGGCCATACCTGGGAAGGCATCCCATATAGTTATGATG
The DNA here is from genome assembly GCA_001517045.1 of Pseudotsuga menziesii. Classification (NCBI taxonomy): domain Eukaryota; kingdom Viridiplantae; phylum Streptophyta; class Pinopsida; order Pinales; family Pinaceae; genus Pseudotsuga; species Pseudotsuga menziesii. Next base: position 69,975 of record LPNX010122329.1, read on the forward strand.
ATGGGATTCTTGAAGGATTTTGGGCACCAGTTCCTTAGGGTCTAAGAAGGTTGACCCCTTCTTCTGTTGCTTCATCTGAACCTAATCGCTCCCTTGTCCCAAACAGTGGAAGCAAAAGGGAAACTGTCCAAGATATGACCCATACATTCCTCCGCTTGATAACATAGACAACATTGGGAGGGCCCCTAAATACCTCGTTTGCGTAGGTTGTCGATTGTGAGAATCCTTTCCCTGATGACCAACTAAACAAAGAGGGAAACCTTGGGCCATAAGTTGGCCATCCACGTTTTTTTCCAAATATCATCTGTCACAGCATTCCTCGATATCCTGATACTGTAGGCCTCTTTTATGCTAAAGGATCCTTTGGTCATGTAACCCCATCTCAAAATATCAGGGCCTTCTTGAACCTTGATAAAGCGTTTGTTTAGTTCTTCATGGAAAGCCTCTCATTCCTCCTCACTAACTTGTTCAGTTTTCTCTTGGAAGTCCCATTGATGGTGTTCCAAGTGATTTCCCACCCGCCAGGATTGGTTCACCTAGATTTTGCCCCTCTCGAGTGCCTATTGCTTGATATGATCCCACCATGGATCCCTGCCAAGGATGGGAAACTGGTTCCATGAATCATCCTATAATTTTACCCTACCACTATCCCTGATTTCCCAGAAACTATGCTCCTGGAAGATCGATTTGCCAGCCAGGGCTTTCAACCAGATGGGAGAACCATTGGGAGCACCATTGAATCAGATCAAATGATGTATGGGCCTATCTTGAGCATATTTTGTATTCCATAGTTTTTCCCAAAGTTCCATGGAATGGTTGACCCATCGCCACCACACTTTGGCACCGAGGATCTCTAACATCGCTTCAGGATCCCTAAGGCATAAACCTCCTTGCTTGTTTGGTTTGCAAACATCCTCCCAACTTACTAGAGTGAATTTGGATTTCTCCCCACGTCCTCCCCAAAAAAAATTGCATTAGATACATCTAATTTCCTTGAGGATAGATTTAGGAGAGGCTAATATCGAAAAAAGGTAGGTCGGCATGGCTTACAAAATGGCTTTGACCAAGATCAAATGATTGGGGAAGTTTAGTGGGAACAACACCCAACTTGAGATGTAATGTCCCTCTTGTAAAGCCCTAAATTCTCTGTAAACTTTTGAATATGTTGTAATTTCTGATTGTCTATTGTACTTGTTCTCTAGTGAGGAGCTCAAGGCCAAGGCCCCCACCAGTAGAACCTTATATGTTAAAGTAATTTCCTAAGTGAAAGACTTGGGAGACTAAGACAGGGAGGAACTTAAATGATGGGAAACTACATCTACTAGGAGAGGGCAAGGTTAAAATGGCGAGTGAGTCTCCGGAGTCGGATGAAGGAGTACATATTTTTGTTTTTCTAAAAACCGAAGGTCTTAGGTGTCATCCAAGGTTAAGGTAAGTCATAAGTAGACTGACATACCTACTAGGTTTTGAGGATGAATCCACCTAACATATCTCAAGAAAAATCTTGCACCACAGAGTTCTCCCTAGGTCCCTAGATCAAAAATCTGAAGCTTTATCTTGAGAAAACATTATAGTCGTCTCAAAATTTATAAAAGTAATACACCTCAAAAGACTTGACTACAATATCTAATCCCAAAAGGGGATTTAGGTAGTGACTTACCTTTCTAGATACATATTATGCTCTATAAATACATGAAAGGATACATACTTAATATATATATAGTATCCTTGGAAAAAGGGATCTATGAACAAAAATGCAAATAAAAATGCCTGTAACAACCAATGGGAAAGCCATGATTCCTAATTAACTAGTGTAGAGATACATTGTAAATAAAGTTACTATATTATATATATATTTGTATATATATATAATAACAAGTTTAAGAGGGATTCACATATTTATGAGAAAAGGGAGTATGTCTCCAAAATTCCGTTCAGTAACCAAAAGGAAACTTGTAGGCATAATTTTGCCACTTGTCTCTTTGGATCTTTATTCCAAGCAAGGTTGGTATTAAAGATAATTTATTTCCAGGACAAGCTCCTAGAAAAATCAGCTGCCACTGATTTCATGGGATTTTCCGCAAGAAGAGGGGGCGAAGGCCGTTAGAGAGAATTTAATCCTTCCTATTCACTTGGACGAGATCTCCTCTTTTAGAATTACTTCATAAAAGGAAGAGGCAGCGTGATAGGCATGTTGATTTCATGGAAGGAATAATGGCAGGTACTCTGCCATATGGCACTAATTAAGGAGGTAACTCGGGCCTGCAAAATAGTTAAATGACAAAGGGTTTGCGATGGGAGGGGAGACTCTCATGTTTTCTGGGGAATAGGAAATGGGGTGTTCTTTGGGGGAGAAATCATGCCTTTAGCTTGGAAGGGATCTGTCGAATCCCTATGTGAAGGTGGAGGAGTCCAATGGTCCAGGTTCATGTATGCCGAGCACGATATAGGTTCTGATCGATCGAAAAGAGGAAAAAGGGCGAATAGTGGTCTGTTAGATGAAGGCGCCTATATTTTTTTCTGTTTGCGTGGGATCACCTCACCAAAGTATCGGTGTCTGGTCATGACTGGTAAGTGTTTTTTCTTTGCCTGCGAGTAACTGCATCGTTTGAACCGTAAGCAATGATGCTGCGATTTCTTTTACTTGGACGCTAGCTCTTGGATAAAATCCATGGGTTGCCTGCAAATTTGATCTTGTGCACAATCTTGAGTCTGCAATTCGATCTGAAGGGGAATAATGATTTCTTTTTATCTTGACCTCGGACCAAATTCTCAGTAGCTACATTTTATTAGCAAAGGATGTTTTTACTGTGTAAAAGCTAGCAGATCTAGTAGAAATCATACTACTTAAGCCTACAATACATTCCTGCGATTCAGTTGATGACGAGTTGCCTGCATTTTATTTATTTAAGAGACGGATTCTGTTTATACATTTTAGAAGTTTAAGATCCCTGCAGTTTCTCTCAGGCCGATTTTGTGAACCTTTACACTTACCGAAATAATATTTTCCTTGATCACGGACTGATGCGTGTTGCTTGGTAGGTATGATTCCTGGATTCAGCCTTTAATGGCTAGTAGGTATAGATGCTATAGGTGGCATATAATCGAAAATTTTATTTATAAAGTTTTCGTTGGACTATAGATCTGAGTTTTCAAATCTGGACTTATAACTTACCGTATGACAGAGATCGTGATCTTTTTGACCTCTGCTTGACTTCTAGGTCATTGTCTATTAAAACCAGGGCTATCATGATGCATGAAATCATTTTGAAATTTATCTTACTAGTGGTTATAATTTATATATATATATATATATGTATATATATATAAATTGATGGGTGAATAGCCTGCGTATGCACATCTTTATGAAATTCCCCTTGGCTGTAATGAGTTTTGTTTCATTGTCTTCGAGTATTTTATTGATTTTCGATCTAGAGCCTGTTTTTAGAAGTGTTGTACCGTTCTTATAAGTTGCAGATCCCTTGAGAGACTCACACACATGAACTAAGCATAAATAGGTTTTAAGAATGACTAGCTTAAGCCATTATGAACCCTTTTGTGCTGGTGAGTCCTACCGTTTAGTTTCGGGCATTTTCTTATATGTGTGAACGTACGAATTCAATAACAGTGATTGGGGAAAAACCCCTTTGCTTTCTTCTATAGTTTCTGCTACTGACCTATGGCTGTGATAGGTGTAGTTATTGTTTAAAAAGATGATATAGTGCATAAGATTCATAATTGAAATCTCCAGAAGATACTTAGATTCGGGGAATAGCTTGTTAAAACGACTCATGGAAAAGGGACATCAAATACTTTTTATAACCTTATCTCAAGAATAGTATAGAAGGTAGGATTAAAGGCATCCTTAAAAGGTTAACAGAAAATAGAAATCTAATATTTTCTTGACAGGTTAGAAGGTAAGAATTTCAAGACAACCACCTTTTAGGGTACTTAAATGTTGTTTATCATGTGCCGACGGGGTTGTTAATAATTTCTTCTACGAGTTGATTATAAGGGTCCTAAATCGGGCTGTTGAGTTTCAAGGGTATCTCTGCGTAGAGCCTAGAGGTGAGATAAAAATAAACCGGCCATGAATGAGCCATGTCTTTGTAAGCACTCTATTTTTTGATAAAGGAATAAAAGAACAAATAGGTTGGTGGATGTAGCCTCGTGGACGAGGTGAACCACAGGAAGATGGTTGTCTCATTTGTGTTTTTGATGTGTTGGTTTTATTTCTTTGTTTACATGATGGTTATGAATGCAGTATAAATGTTTTAATTGGTGAAAAGATTACTAAAAATTGGGCACAAAAACGCTCCAACATGTTTCGTTTTAACTAACGATTGAATTTTTCTTTGTGACTCAGAAAACCCAACCTGTTCACACTATTCGTCTAATCTAGGAATCATAAGTGTACCCGATACACATGTTTATTGAGTTGTGCAGGGAAAGACGGCGGAAGGGAGGAGCTGTGTGCGTCGAAAAGAAAACTCTTTACTGTTCGAAGATGAGGTAGAGATAGAAGTAAATGCATAATCCAAGTTATATATCATGACTTGTTTGAAATATTTTAATTGGTTTTGAATGAATGAGTTGAACACCTGTTAATACTCTTGCATATACATAAAAGATTTGCAGTAGGGATCTAGGTGTTTTTATGGTAATTATAAGAGGAGCACTTTATAATATATGTTCCAAATGCTGTACTATGTCTTTTATGATGTCTACGAAGTATGTTAGTAAATTTTACTTTTGAATGACTGATGTCAAATATGTCACATAGTCAAAAGGGAGTTCACACTCCGCTCGTGGAAAGTGGCTTTCTTAATAGAAAAAGGAGGCTATAAATTTGGGAAGGGCACTTCAGTTTGCGGGGGAAGAAAAAGAAAAGATGAAAAATTTTCTTATTTTATAGCATAAATCTATGTAGGTGTTTGGAGGATCTAGGGAATCTATGTATACAGTCACATATCCTTGTGTTGTCTTGTGGTATGCAACTTCACATTTTTTACGTGCTATTTTCTATCTCTAGGAATATGTGCATTTCTATTTAATCTTGTACAGTTTTGGATATGAGCAAATGTACATATTATATTCATAGATCATTGAATGCCTCTGGATATGGATTAATGGTTGTGTCTTTTTGATCGGTCATATCCTAATTTTCTTTCTTATTTCCAGTTCATGCATTGAATCATGGGCCAATCCCTACATGCATTTTTTTTGGAATGGGAATTTTTGTTCACTGCAAAATGATTGATTATATTTAGCTTTGCAAACTGATTTTGATGTAACGATTTGGAGCTGATAGTTGCATCTCTTAGGGAAGAAACTAAATTAAAGACCAACCTCGTTCTAAAGGTTTTCCGATCTTCATTACCATTTGGGTTTTATTAACGCCATGAGAAGCTGATATTTAATACAAGCACTTGTTTTAGTAGGATAAACCTATTAATATTCACCTAATGTTATCTTAGAACTTTCTTCTGATAACCTACAGTCCAAATTGTTTCGAAAAAAATGAAGCATTTGATTGGTGTTACGATGGGTCCGCACTATTGTTGTGGAATGATTAGTAGGATTCTGTTCAGAATTTTGATTTTTGTGTGGATATGTTTATGAGATTTAAGTTTTATATCACTCTTTTCCTTGCAGCCGAGTACAGAAACCTTAATGTAGATGGTAGACCTTAAGAGTTTAACTTTTATGTACTGCTGAATGCTGTGGATTTTGACATTTTGCTTCATTTATCTCTTTTTGCCATATTGAACAGCAAATACTAGTCCAGACTCCAAACGAAGTGGTTCCTCTTGACCTGAATTGTAACAAAACCGTCCAGCTATAAAAGTTAAGATCTGACACAAAATTCAATCACCGCTGGGAATTCTGTAATGGTATGAGATTCCTTTTTATGCAGGTTGAGGGTATATATATGTTTGTTGACAAGCATGCTTGAAAGATAAAAGAATGTCGAAGTTAATCTTTCACATACTAGTTTATGCTTGTAAATATTCTCTTGCTTTTGTTCTATTCATATTATCCCATCCTTAAACTGGTTATGGTATGTGCTACCTTTCTATGCAGGTTGACGTTATTTATGATTTTTGATAGTCATGTTTGAATACAAAAAAATGTGTTAGTATATGTAGTATGTACTCTATGTCCAGTGATTGCTAATCTTTGACAGCTAAAATAAGCAAAGGTGTCTTACATCTTGTAGGTAAATGGTATGTTTTCATTACCAGAAAAAATATATATATATACATATAAGCTTATGATTTTAAATCATACAAAGTATAGGCATATATATATTTCAGGGTAATCATGTGATGGTGTTATTCGTTCATTTCTACATCTACAGCTAAAAGCTAAAAGTAGGCACAGTTGTCTTGTGCTTTTTTTTGAGAGATGGTATGCTCCGGAAAGATGCCTTGCCAGCATTGCGACATAAAAAGGTTGATTTATGTAAATCCCTTATCTGTGGTTTTGATCTTAGTTTCAATCTGTAGAAAAGGTATGCATCTTTTATTTTAATTATGGATATTGTAGAGGTGACAGTTTAACTAAGATAGTTGTTTAATTGGTCTTTTCGATTGGGATTTCCTGACCTTCTTGTGGTGAGGCTTATTGCAGGCAATTTACTGTGTTTAGAATTGTTAACAGAGTTTGATGTTGGTCTTATGGCTTTGACAAAGCACTTAAAAGTTCAAATGTAGTATATATAAAATTGCAGCCGTGAATGAATTTTTCTGTTGTAATAAATTGAGGTTAATGAGTAATTGCATTGTCAAAATTCTCAAGTTTTATATGTTTTCTTACAAGCGGTGTTAGTATAAGAAAATGAAAGAGGAGTAAGGAATAAATTTCTGTATGGTTTACAAGGTTATATATTTCATGAATGGAAATTCAAATCAATGCAAACTAGGAAACTATGATAGTTGATTATTTTGAGTTATCCGCAATATGATAAACTGACACCCATAGAATGCTTGCAGGCATGGGAAATTACGGCCATGAAAAAGGCTAAAGCTCCAGGACTATGATGAGTTAAATCTCATGTGTATAAAGATATCACGAGAAGAGGGAGTGGTGATGGAGGTAGTGGTTAAAATCTACCTTGTTTTCCCCCGGGCCAGCGAGGGACCATTGTGCATTCTGGGGATGCCTAGATGTAAGACATGTGGTTAAGACTCGTTCCACACACATTAGAGGACTGTCACATGAGTTGGGGGACTCTGTGAAGAGAATAACCTCTAGGTGTTGTGGAGGTGTGCGAGAACGGAGTGCCTCAGCTTGGTGAAGCACCCTGAAGAGCACAAGGAGATACAGCTAAGAGGGGTACAGGGTATCGTCCTTGTGTTGGCTGGGATGAAGGAACATCCAGAGAAAGAATAATGACAAGAACCCTGAATAGCACAGAGGAGATACACGAAGGGTTGGTATCGTCCTTGTGTTGGGTGGCTTGAATTGGTACTTGGAGTACTGTTGGCACTTGATGTGCTGGGATGGAGGACATCCAAAGAAAGGGACAAGGTGGAAAAATGTATGTGCATTACAGGTAAACTTGTACCGATGAGGTAATATGTTATTGGCCATAGAACTGGTATGTTCTGAAAATCGTATAATGGGATTTCTACATTGTCTCAAATGTCAATGCTGGTAGTCATGTTTTTGTTGATGTATCAATTGAATTATGGAAAATAATTGGGTAATATGGCACCAATGAACACTTGAAAATTACAGATTGCAAAAGAATCTATGACTTTTGTTTAAGTCGAATTGTGACTTGGACATGAATTACTGAAAGGACTAAGTTGTAGTTATGATGTTGCAAAAGACTTGCTATTACATTTCATGATGAATTGACTCTTATTTATCAAAATTGGGCTAGACCCGAATTTGTTGCAGGAAAAATGCAGACTTATGAACATTAGCTACTCGAGAAGATACCGAAAGATCGCAAGGGATCATGATGAAAGGATGAGGACAAGAAAAGCAACAGAATGGAAACAGGAAAATGCTTAAACATAAGAACACCGAGGATGGTGTTATTTTAAGGGGGAGAGGATGTAATGTCCCTCTTGTAAACCCCTGAATGCTCTGTAAACTTTTGAATATGTTGTAATTTCTGATTGTCTATTATACTTGTTCTCTGGTGAGGAGCTCAAGGCCAAGGCCCCCACCAGCAGAACCTTATATGTTAAAGTAATTTCCTAAGTGAAAGACTTGGGAGACTAAGATAGGGACGAACTTAAACGATGGGAAACTACATATACTAGGAGAGGGCAAGGTTAAAATGGCGAGTGAGTCTCGGGAGTCAGATGAAGGAGTACATATTTTTGTTTTTCTAAAAACCGAAGGTCTTAGGTGTCATCCAAGGTTAAGGTAAGTCATAAGTAGACTGACATACCTACCGGGTTTCGAGGATGAATCCACCTAACATATCTCAAGAAAAATCTTGCGCCACAGAGTTCTCCCTAGGACCTAGATCAAAAAGGCGAAGCTTTATCTTGAGAAAACATTATAGTCGTCTCAAAATTTATAAAAGTAATACACCTCAAAAGACTTAACTACAATATCTAATCCCAAAAGGGGATTTAGGTAGTGACTTACCTTTCTAGATACATATTATGCTCTATAAATACATGAAAGGATACATACTTAATATATATATAGTATCCTTGGAAAAAGGGATCTATGAACAAAAATGCAAATAAAAATGCCTGTAACAACCAATGGGAAAGCCATGATTCCTAATTAACTAGTGTAGAGATACATTGTAAAGAAATTTACTATATTATATATATATTTGTATATATATATATATATATATATATAATAACAAGTTTAAGAGGGATTCACATATTTATGAGAAAAGGGAGTATGTCTCCAAAATTCCGTTCAGTAACCAAAAGGAAACTTGTAAGCATAATTTTGCCACTTGTCTCTTTGGATCTTTATTCTAAGCAAGGTTGGTATTAAAGATAATTTATTTCCAGGACAAGCTCCTAGAAAAATCAGCTGCCACTGATTTCATGGGATTTTCCGCAAGAAAAGGGGGCGAAGGCCGTTAGAGAAAATTTAATCCTTCCTATTCACTTGGGTGAGATCTCCTCTTTTAGAATTACTTCATAAAAGGCACAGGCAGCGTGATAGGCATGCTGATTTCGTGGAAGGAATAATGGCAGGTATTCTGCCATATGGCACTAATTAAGGAGGTAACTCGAGCCTGCAAAATAGTTAAATGACAAAGGGTTTGCGATGGGAGGGGAGACTCTCATGTTTTCTGGGGAATAGGAAATGGGGTGTTCTTTGGGGGAGAACTCATGCCTCTAGCTTGGAAGGGATATGTCGAATCCCTATGTGAAGGAGGAGGAGTCCAATGGTCCAGGTTCCTGTATGCCAAGCGCGATATAGGTTCTGATCGATCGAAAAGAGGAAAAAGGGCGAATAGTGGTCTGTTAGATGAAGGCGCCTCTATTTTTTTCTATTTGCATGGGATCGCCTCACCAAAGTATCGGCGTCTTGTCATGACTGGTAAGTGTTTTTTCTTTGCCTGCGAGTAACTGCATCGTTTGAACCGTAAGCAATGATGCTGCAATTTCTTTTACCTGCATGCTAGCTCTTGGATAAAATCCATGGGTTGCCTGCAAATTTGATCTTGTGCACAATATTGAGTCTGCAATTTGATCTGAAGGGGAATAACGATTTCTTTTTATCTTGACCTCGCACCAAATTCTCAGTAGCTACATTTTATTAGCCAAGTATGTTTTTACTGTGTAAAAGCTAGCAGATCTAGTAGAAATCATACTACTTAAGCCTACAATACATTCCTGCAATTCAGTTGATGACGAGTTTCCCACATTTTATTTATTTAAGAGACGTATTCTGTTTATACATTTTAGAAGTTGAAGATCCCTGCGGTTTCTCTCAGGCCGATTTTGTGAACCTTTACACTTA
>LPNX010122344.1:0-43398 GCA_001517045.1 Pseudotsuga menziesii
TATACATATATATATATATATATATATATATATATATATATGTGTGTATGTATGTATATGTATATAATATATATGTGTGTGTGTGTGTCTATATATATATATTGAGAGCAATCAAAAGGCTTTTGGATCTTTTCTCAGGCTTCGACATAACTCACATTTACAGAGAGTTAAACATGGAGGCAGATGGCCTGTCTAAGCTCGCTTTGCTGCTAGCTCTGGGGCATTTGGAGACAGAGGAAATAAAAGAAAAATAGAATTACCATATTCTCTTTTTGTTAAAGATGTAATCTTTTTTTCAAGACAGGAAGTCGATTGGGAAAAATCGATACTGGAATGATTGGTCTATAAGAAAAGTTTCGGTCGAGGGTACAAGCCCTTGTATCTTTTTTTGATGTAATGAAATTTCCTTTGGAACAATTCATGATCACTCTTTATTTAGGATGGTGGATATTTTCCTATTGGAAGATATATATATATATACACGTATATATGGGTATGCGGTGGACTCGAAGCTGCGGCGAAGTGATGCGGGAGAGATAAGTGGGAGCCCATGGGGGCTCCACGGAGGACAGAGTTTTTTAATTTTCTAATTTTTTAGCCAGACAGTAGCAGAAGGAGCAGCAGGCTGTTTTCGGTTTTTTTGAATGGGCAGAAAATGGTTGCGGTCATTATGGAGCCAGAAGCAGGGCTACTAGTAGACATGGTGGACTACACGGACGACCCATGGTCGGGGCTAAATATCTTCTCGACTCCAGAAATTACTGGAATACCGTCACCGAAAACAGTCCATAATAGCCTAGAGAATCTGCTAGCTGGGAATGGTGCTAGGGTTCTGGACTCACCGCCCTTTGCTAAGGAAGGTTTTCTTGGGCATTTCGCAACGCGGCCTCTAAACCCAGCTCTAGGAGGTGTACCGTACTCACTATTCCCCTCAATCCAAACCCTACAGGATGCCAATGCAGCAATCAATCACAGTGCTTCACTTCAAGCAAAGCCACAACATCCACATCCAGATGGCGAATTGAACAGAGGACTTGACTCTTTCTTGGAACAGCTAGCATCCACAGGAGAAGAAGAGCAGGCCACAGGACCACTGGAAAACCTCCCGAATAGCCTGCTATGAAACCCCAACTTGGAAAGCAAAGGAACTCTCTCTGATAGAAGCTCGGAGGAAACCCTACCCGGCTCCAAAAAACGGAAAAACCATTGCCTAAATCCTTTCGGAGGAGTTGTAAACCTAATATGCAAAGTTAGTGTTTCTATGATAGAAGCACAGGAGATGGATGGGTTGGCCCTAGTTGGGAAAATCAGAGGGCCGAACCCTACACAAGGGAAAATGGAAGAATGGGTTAGGAACAACTCGACAGGATTTCAAGGGGCAGACCCAGAAATCACACCGCTAGCAAAAGGATGGTTTGGCTTCCGCTTTAGCCGCAAAGAGGATGCAGACCTCATCCTGAAGAAAGTTTGGACATATGGAAAAACCCCTTTCCAGTTAAAGAGGTGGTCGCCATTGTTCGACGCGGATACTGAGAGACTCGACACAATTCCAATCTGGGTCTGCCTTCCAGGTTTACCCTAGGAATTCTGGAACCCGACATCACTCAGTGACATTGGAAGGGTGCTGGGGACCTTCATAGAGGCAGAACTCTCATATCAGAATATAAAAGTCAGGAAGGTATCTAGGATCTTAGTTTCATTGAACATCAGAACAAGTCTCCGAGACCATTTAAACTTGATTTGGCAAACTAAGATAAAGAAACAGTTGTTGGATTATGAAGGGCTCCCTTTTCAATGCCACAAATGTCATGAAACAAGACACTTGGCAAAGAATTTTCCAAACTATGTTCCATCATATTCAGGAAGAAAGAAGTGGGTCTGACGAACACGGGCCTCAAGCTCAAAGGGAACTGCCTTGAATCCAGTTCTGGTTGAAGAACATCGTGCACCGGAAGCTGCAAATCAGCCTTTGGAACAATCGAAGGAAATGGCGTAGCAGCAGACGAGGGACCTATTCAATAGTCGGAGCCTCATCCAAGTTCACCGACCTCATCAGGTATGAATACTTCTTCACTTAGCAAGCATCTGAATGTTTTATCTTTAAATGAGGACAAAAATTTGCTTGCTCCCCTCACAAACAATCCCACCCCCACACAAAGTTGCTCCCCTGCTCCCCTCCAAAAAAAAATTCCAACACCAACATGGCAGCCTCTCCTCCCCTCACAAAACCTGACTCATCCAACCAATCATCTTCTATTCGCTTCCACCTTCGATCAAGAGATGTTCCAATCTCTTTGAACCCAAGAGTCCCTGCTAAAGGGCTCGGGGTAAATCCTAATATCACCTCCAAAGTCAAAGGAAGGGGAAGACCTTCGTATCTCTCTACGACCTAGAGTAAGGCACTCAGAGACCAGGCAAGTGGAAGACAAACAACCCTATTCGGGGCGCTTAGAGCAGTGCAAACCCCAGATGGGGTTCCAAAATGAAACTTCTCTCCCTAAATTCCAGGGGTCTGGCAAGTACCCAGAAAAAAATTGCCCTAAAAAGGATGATGGAGGTTCATTCACCAGAAGTCATCCTTCTACAAGAAACCATGGGACCAGAGATGGAAGTAGAACTTTTGTTATCCTCACTTTTACCGCTCTACTCTTTCACAACACAAAATGCTAATGGACACTCAGGAGGGTTAGCAATTGGCTGGAAGAAATCAAGGATTTGATGTTCAAACTCCTGGGGATCCTCCTTCGGGCTAGGAGCTCAGCTCTACTAGGCAGAGACAAACATAACCCTAATAGTTATTAACATCTACAGGCCTTACTCTAACAGAGCATATTTCTGGGATTCTTTCAAAAAATATGGGATTATTAAAGAAATAAAATTTATTATAGGGGGGGACCTCAACTTCACATTACGAGCCCATGAAATCTGGGGGCCAAAAGCTCGAACAAACCCTTCAGCCCCTTACTTCAGCAACCTCCTGATGGACTCCAAACTAATAGATCTAGACCTGCATCTTCTAAATCCAACCTAGTCAAATAAACGAGTGGGTGAAGAGAGAATAGCAAAGAGACTAGACAGATTCCTGTTATTAGAAGACCTTCTGGAGGAAGATTTTATGTGTTAACAATGGGTGGATTCAGGAGCAGACTCGGATCACCTACCCATCTACCAGGAAATCCGGAAAAAACCAAAAAAAATGACAAGCCCATTCAAGCTCTGTTCTGCATGGCTCAAGAATGAAGAGGTAGTGCAACTCATTCAATCCAACTGGATACCCTATTAGGAAGGTAATGGCACTAGGGCCTCTATCCATTTCTCTCAAAACCTACTCAGAATAAAAAAGCTTCTTAAGGAGTGGGCAGCATATAAGAAGCTTCGGGATGAACAACAAATCATCCAAATTGAGGAGGATTTGAAAGAGATCCAAAATAAAGAAGGGGGGGGCTTCCTCACCCAAGAGGACAGAGAGAAACTTTATTCATTGGAAGCCTTCAGAACCAAATTCCTAATGGAAAGACATGAGGCCTTGAGATTAAAAATCAGAGCAGTTTGGATGGAATGTGGAGATGATAATAAAAAATTCTTCCATGCTTTTGCAAAAGGTAGGAAGCAACAAAACACTATTTGGATGTAAAGAATGAAAATAATGAGACAACAAACACCTTTGAAGACCTAGCAAAAATAGGGAAGAAATACTTTGAAAACATATTCAAAGAAGACCAACAAGCAACCATAGCTGAAGTAATTCGAATTTCTCAGTATTTCCCTGGAAGCATCAGCGAGGAAGACAATCTGGAGCTAATGGAAGAAGTCTCAGAGGAGGAGGTAAAAGCAACTTTACTCAGTTTTCAAAAAGACAAAAGTTCGGGGTCTGATGGGTGGACAATAGAATTCTTTCTAGCTGGGTATGACTCCATCAGTCCAGACCTATTACAGCTGGTAGAGGAAACAAGAAAAAATGGTGTCCTCCACCCTCCATTGAATTCAACTTTCCTAACCCTAATCCCAAAAAAGGACACTCCAGAAAGTTTGAAGGATTACAGGCCTATCTCACTATGCAACATAACGTACAAGGTGGTCACTAAGATAATAGCACAGAGATTTCAGAAGGTCCTTTCAAAAATTATTTCCAAGGAATAGTTTGGATTTTTTGAGGATTGGCAAATCCATGAAGCCATAGGGGTTTCCCAAGAGGGTCTCCACAGCGCCAAAACAAAAAAATCAAAGGGGGCGATCCTAAAAATTGATCTCTCCAAGGCCTTTGATAGAGTAAGTTGGATCTATCTCAGGCTCCTACTCACCCATCTGGGTTTCAAATACCCCTTCATAAAATGGATTTTTGCATGCATCACAACCACCTCCTTTGTAGTCCTCATCAATGGAGCAGCTTCCCCTTTCTTCCATGCTGAGCGGGGATTAAGACAAGGTTCCCCCCTATCCCCTTTGCTCTTCTTACTAGTTGCGGAAGGTTTAAGTAGAGCTATTCTAGATGCAAAAAGAAGAGGGTTGTTTGAAGGACTTATAATTACCACAAACTCGAGCATAACACATTTACTATTTGTGGACGACATCCTCATTTTTTGTAAGGACTCAAAAAGAGAAGCTAAAAGGATCTCATAAATCCTAATACTTTTTTGCAAAGCTACAGGAATGCAAATAAATCTCCAGAAATACTCACTTACAGCAATAAACTTGGAGGAGGAAATGCAGAGATCTTTTCAGGATTTATTCCCTTGTCAATAGCTCTCTCTGGATGCCGAAATAAAATATCTGGGGTTCAGACTTAAACCAAACTGCTACAAAAGAGAGGATTGGAATTGCCTGCTTGCTAAACTGGAATCCAGAATCAACAACTGGTGCAACAGATGGCTCTCAAGAGCTGGCATATTAGTATTGATCAAATCAGTATTGGAAGCAATCCCAGTCTACTGGATGGCATTGGCATGTATTCCAAAATCAATCCTGAACAAATCCCAAAGAATATGCTCAACTTTTTAATGGTTGGGGAAAAAAGATCAAAAGGTTCTTCCCTGGGTAAAATGGTACCAAATTGCAAGACCAAAAGCAATGGGAGGCTGGGGCATAAAGAACACTTCTTTCTTTGCAAAAGCTTTGGCTGCAAAATTAGGTTGGAGACTCATATCAACTCAGAGTTTGTGGACAGAAGTCATCATCCACAAATTATCTCACCAACCCCGATTTTGGATTGGATCAGAGATATGGGATCCAGAAAACCTCCAAATGGATCCATTATATGGAAATCTTTATGCAAATCTTTCTCACTTATATCAAAAGGTCTGGTCTTGAAGGTAGGGGATGGCACAAAAGTCAGAATAGGAGTGGACCCCTGGCCAGGCAGCGCTCAAAATCACATCCTTCCTCAACAATTAATTCAAATAATCCATCAGAAGGGGTGTTTCCACTTGAATCAGATAGAATACCCTATCTCAACCAACATCTGGCATCAAGGTTGGAGGAGGAGTCAGGACCTGGAGCTCCCAAACCAATGGGCAAGCTTTTGGGATCGGTACACTTTAGCTTTGCAATCATCTCACATCTAGATTTCAAACAGAGAAGATGAGTTGATTTGGGAAAAAGCACAACAATGGAAATACACCCCAAAGATTGGATACCAACAACTCTGTTCACAACTCTTCCAAGAGAATAAAAAATGGTGGTGGAAAGGTATTTGGAAGATTAAATGCCCACTAAAGGCAAAAATCTTCACTTGGTGTGTCCTTGCAAACAAAATCCCTACATGGGAGCATCTACAGAAAAGACAGATAGGAGGACCTGGTGCAACCTATGCAAGGATGATGAGGAAAACTTAAATCACCTTTTCCTTCACTGTGCTTTTTCCAAACAGGTTTGGGAGCACTCTAAGTCATTCACCTCCTCCACTTTCAACTGGAAAGGTAGCACAGTGGAAGAGGCATGGAAGGACTGGTCCTCATCCCCTTAAACAACACAGCTCAAATCCCTCCCGCTCATCCACATCTCGGGACTGTGGTTGGATAGAAATAGGGTCATATTCCTTGAAAAAGCCAGCTCTCCAGAAGAGGTAGCAAGGAAGGGATTGGATATTCTTTCTTACTTTCCTCAATCAAGGAACATCCCCCCTCCAAGAATTATTGTTCCTGGACAGTTGAACAAAAACATCCCTTGGGCTTTTTTTGATGGAGCTTCCCAAAACTTAACATGTGGGGGAGGAGCAACCTTATATCTCAACCAAAACCATTACTTCAAAATCTCCATGGGGTTGGGAGCCGGAACCAACAACTATGCTGAGCTTATTACTTTGAAACTTCTCCTTTGTTTTGTAATTGAAAGAAACTGCAAAAAGCTTCAAGTTTTTGGTGATTCAATGGTGGTCATAAACTGGTTAAACAAGACTCGGAAATGAAGAATTTCTACACTAGATACTTTATATGAAGAGACAACCAGATCTCTCTCATTCTTTGAATCAATCTCGTTCAAACATGTCTACAGGGAGCGAAATTCAGATGCAGACAAACTCTCAAAGGTGAGATTGAATCTTCAATGGGGACACTGGAAAATTTTGGAGATAAAGGACATAAAGTCCATGGAGTATCCTCACAGGCCGTTTATTATTTTTCCTCACTAAATCACTATTATAAAAAATTTCAGGACAATCTACAAGCATCATGCAGCAAATCTTAAGCTCACACCAGACTCAAACTCTTTTTATCTGTATATAATCAGCTCAGAGGATGGAAAAAATTTTCATCCTGTATCTGCCTCATATGGATGTTTTTACCAACAGACATGACAGTCTATCAAGACTAGTCTTGGTTTCTCTCAGACCCTGAAAAGGAAAAGCAATTACATCAGAAAGGATGTGAAAACAGATGTAAATCTGCATAAAGTAGGAACAGAATACATGTTAGTTTGTATGTAGTTTTTTTTATTAATACAAATCAGCTTTTTTTCTTCAGGAAAAAAAATGTATACACGTATATACGTATATATGTGTGTGTGTGTGTGTGTGTGTATACATATATACATCTATATGTATATATATGCATACATGCATACATACATACACACATACATACATATCACTTGGGGATTCATTGCAAAATCCAAGTAAACTAGTATATCACTTTTGGGGCAGCAACTCAACATTAAGGCCTCCTAGTTCATCTTTTTCTTTCTTACCCTCTGGGGTAACTTGGATTGACAAGGAAGGTATTCATATCGATCATGTGTACACAGAATAAGCTTCTTGTCCCATGCTCTTATGAGAAAGGGGCATGCATAGAGGTTGTTTGACTTGGAATGTATCAAATTAGATTGTGTAAATGATGTAAATATTCTAGTATGGATTTTTAATACAGAGCTATAGGCCAAGGCTTGACTAGTGATTGGATAGGTATGTATAATGTAAATATTTCTATATGGACCTTGTAGTTGGCTTGTCATGCTAACTAAAAAACTTTGTAAATAATATGTTGGATGAATAATAAAATGGTCCAAGAGCACTAGAGGGGAAGAGGAAAGGGAGGCTATGGAAGATTCAATCCTCTATTGTCAATTGTTAACCTTAGAACTCATCCATTTACTACCATGTGCTTTAAATGAGCCAATTACTTCAGTTTGACTGTTAAATCCAATCATTGAATAAATGTGTGAGGTTGGTGGGAAAAGTCTTCTCATGTAATTATGGAAGCATGGGATGAATATACTTGTACGATAATTGTAGGAGTCCTCTCTTCTATCGTCAGAAGTTATGTCAGTTGTATTTTCACCATCTTCTGATCTCCTTTGGAGTCTACCACTCATTCTCATGTATATTTTAAATTGCGTAGAGTTTTTTCTCATGTTATTCTCTCCATTGCCAATACTATTACCAAATTAAAAGATAACTATAAATGTGAATTGTGAAGGGAAGTTGTAAACATTAGAGGAAAGAGAATGGTTGTAGTTGAGCGTGGATGTTGGGTAAGATAGGAATCTTTACCTGTTATGTTTTGGCTTCTTTTGCATGCTTGAGAAGCCATGAATTAATGTTACATGAGGTTCTCCAATAGCATAAAATAGGTTGGACTATTTCTGTAAACACTGGTAAGCACTGTAAGGGTTGGATTTCCTGAGGAAACTATGGATTAGTGAAGGGAAATGCCTTCCTTGTGTTGTGTGGGGCAGTAGAGAAGAGTGTCATGGTTGGGATGGTTGAGTGAGATCCTTGTAAATGCTTAGAGGCGGGCAATTTGGATAAGCATGAGAGAAAATGGATTGTGGGTTTAGAGAGAGAATCCTATAGGTGTTTCCTTTTCCCTGGAGGCCTCATAGCACGGCTTGGGGGTGGTATTTGCATACGATACCTACAGTTGGGTGGAAAATTGCTTTTACACGACCAGTTGCTTAGATATCCTTTCTTAAAAGCTAAATATTATCTTGTATATGAATGTGGAATGATTTTATTTTCTTCTTATGATGAATATGCTTGTTTATGCATAATTTTACCTAGGTAAAATTCTGATTTCATTGTGTTTTGCCTTATAAAATTGCATATACATTTCTTATTTATAAATGTGTAATATGACTTGGAAACAAAATATATAAACATAAACTTTGTAAATACCCCATCCTTTATCCATATAATGAATAGGGACATGACAAAGACATATAAAGGTCTAATAATATTAATAAAAATATTAGAAAAAACCTAATGGGGACACACTAATTTACATAAATTAATGTGTATATCAATAATATAAAGGCATAACAAAACAATGTACATATAATTGTTTTGAAGGTAATAAAGGAAATTGTAGTAATAAACATACACAATATTAATGTATGGGTGAATACATGGAGGAAACTATCTTGGTGAGGGAAGAGATATATGCTATGCTCATGCTCATGTGTAAAAGAAAAGAGAGTCCACGTGAGGGTAAAGCCATCCAAACGAAAATGAATATTGGGAGGCCAACATATTGAAAGAAGTTTGATTGACAATGAAGTAGCCAAACGTACTGGTGTTATCGACAAGAGGTACATCGATGTTAGTGAGGTAAGAGTTGTTGGCAAAAGGTATGTCGACAATAGTACCATCTACAAGAGGACCGTCAATAAAAGAGTTCTTGACAATAGTTGTTGAGAAGAGGTATGTTGACAAGAGTACCTTTACAAGATCACTCTAACGAGTTAACCTTCCCATGTGTTTGTGTGATTAGGTTCAAATCCCATGGATTAGTAGAGGTGTGCTTTATGCCTTTTGATATCAAAGGTAAATGGCTTGAAAGCAGGGTTGGAAATTCAAATGGTTGACACCTGTTAAAATTGTTGGTTTTAACTAAATTTTGAAACGTTTTTCCACATTAGAAGCTAATTTGTGAAGGTTTGGTTAGAGTGTTAGCCATATTTGATAGTTAAACTGGCTCACGACAGTCAATTCACCCATCAAATTCCATCATTGCTTGAAAGCAACCATCAAACTTATAACTTTTTGAAGCATAATCATCAAGAAGAAAAAAACATTATCTTACTAGTTGGTTTTTAATTGGGGACAAAACACTACTTTACTTTAACTATTTTATATTTTTAAGGTTATCCCACCAAAATATAAGTCCTCGTCATTAATCTTATCTCGTTCTCTTTATAACACCAAATATTTTGATAAAATCTCTTGTTATTATTCGTCACGTCCCTAGTCGACCTGATGTGTCCTTTGGGTTGATGGGAGACTCCCTCAACACCACTCTAATAAAATTTCGGCTCAGGTACCATACTATAACGTCCCTAGCCTCCCTCGCAACCCTTCAAGGTCTTAGGCAACGTTACTCAAATACACATACATCCCTATATTCTTTTGTCACTTTCCTCTGTTCATTAGGTTTCTTCACTTTCGGTGCCTTTAGCTTCATCGAGACTTTGATCCATAGTCATCCTAAACTATCGGTTCTAATACATTGGATTCTCTTTTATCGTAAACCCATGTGCACACTTGCGATATGATTCTGCGATGAGCCGACCCCGATGCGTTAACTCTAATAGACTACACTCGACGAGGCCCTTCCTAATACAATGGGTCTAAAATTCATAATCCATAATCCTCACACATACTCCATTGGACAAATACTTTGATGGCTCACTCTTGATGAGACATCTTGGGTACATCGGAACCAATATCGCCTCGGATATTTCCTATCGACTTTTTCACACTCCATGCACATATTCCATTAATCTTTTATTTTTATATCCTACCTCCAGTGCGTCACTCCCGATACAGTATCGAGCTTTGGTCCATCGACGTCCCCTGCATACTCTATCAGACTGCATCTTTGATGTTGTCGGGTTTGACACATCAAACTTGACTCTCTCATAATCCTATGCTTGCACTTTTGGCATCTATCTCCAATAACTAACCCCCAATGAGGCTCTCTCGACACATCGGACTTCTCTTCTTTGTCATACTTTTTCTCCATGCATATTTGGTCGGTTTCCTGGTGGCTAGCCTTCAATAAATCCTTCCTGACACATTGATCCCTAATCCATCGGGATCCTTATTCCATTAGAATCCCTTGCATGCACTCTCGGTTGCACTTTGTGATGAACGTTATCTGCTAGTTATGCTTTCTTGATTTTTAGGTTCTAACAAAGATTAAATGATGGTTGTCTTAGCAACCTGATTTCGATTTCCATGGTCCTTAGGCCCATCCAAGCCACTCATTAACCTTTGTGATTTAATTCTGACAAAATGCACGATTTATACTTACTTGCAATTACGATTATTGGTGATCATGCAACATTTCATCCTTTATGCAATCAAGCAAAGCTACAAGTAAATCAACAAGGTTACATAGTCGACTTGAGTACATGATGTCAAGACTTATGTAACAATTCAACATCGCATTGCATATTCATAGACCACTTGATACAACAAATCATATATATTCATCCCATTCAACATTAATGAAACCAACAAAACACATCAAATGGATACTTATCTTGAAGGAAGTTGTCCCAAGAAACTGAATGTACAAGAGCAATGTTCCACCGAATCGTAGGCACTATGTCCAACATATACTCTTTTTGTTGAGAGGCCACCCCAAGTTGAGCATGATTTCTAAAAGAAAAGAAGAACTACTAAGGCTCTCTCATAGTCATATAACACAACTCCGCAACCAAGACATTACACAAATAGCTCTATCGGGCTCTCAAGAGAACTATGGGAAAGGATTTTCTAAGCTAGTGAGCTCAACAACAAAGCTATAGGTACCTGAAGACTCAACCAACCTAGCACCCACAATACCTACCCCACGCAACATCCAAAAGGTATCTTTATATGCTACTGTTTTTCAATATGTGCATAGAAATGTAACTCAGACCCTGGTCATCTTCTAAGAATGGAGGTTCCACCCTTCACTAGGTTTATCAAGAACGTCCAAATCCCACTATGTAATCAAGACACGGTTACATAGCCAATCCAATCCACAAGACACAAGACACAACCAAACTGGTACACAACCAATATAGTCCTCAATTGAGTTTTATCATGTTAACCAAGAAAACTATGGGAAATGATTTCTAAGCTAGTGAGCTAAACTACAGAGCTACAAGCACCTCAAGAAAACTCAGCTAGATTAACACCCTCAATATCTTCCCTACACAAAAACCAAAAGGTACCTTTATTTACTGGTGCTATTCAGTGTGTGCATAGAAAGGTAACCCAATTCCTAGTCTTCTTCTAAGAATGGAGGTTCAATCCTTCACTAGGTTTATTAAGAACATCCAAATCCCCCTTTCTCATCAAGACACGATTACATGACCAAGCCAATCCATGGGACCCAATACACACGAACCAGTACATGCCCAACCCAGTCCACAACTGGGTTTATTAGGCTACTAAGAGAACTGTGGGAAATAATTTCTAAGCTAGTGATCTCAACCATAAAGCTATAGGCACCTCAATAAGACTCAACTAGACTAACACCCACAATACCTACCCCACACAACACCCATAAGGCACCTTTATATGTTCAGTGTGTGCATAGAAAGTTAACCCAAGCCCTAGACATCTTCTAAGAATGGAGGTTCTAGCATTCATTAGGTTTATCAAGAACATCCAAATCCCGCTCTTGGATTCATACACGAGGCTCAAACAATCAGTGGACTCAGGTTAATAGGTCGATACTGGATAGACACTTAGGCATATCGACTCAGGCATAAAATATTGCATGCAAGAAGCTCACTGGTCATTCCTCTCACTAAACCAAACTCGCGAGAGGTAAGACTCTTTCTTCCTTCCCCCTTTCGAATACACACTTCGTTAGTAGGACTCAACTCCTCCCGAGAGAGTAAGACTGATAATTAATAAAGGGATGGGATTTAACTTGTAATTGCTCTACTATACAACAAGTAATCCCCAATTTCAAAGTTGTATGACTAGTATGACACAAAACTGGTATACATACATTCCCCTTCCCAAGACAATAATTACCTTAACCACTTATTCCTCGAAAAAAATGAATGGTTAAATATACATATCAACTTAAGAGTTAATAGCTTATGGAATGAATAGGCCTTTCCTTAACCTTGTGAGAACCATATTCCTTACTTCTTCATTACTTTGCACAATCATTTGTAGGTTATAAATATATATAAACAATTTTTATTACTAACCTATAATCCAATTATACCATATTTAACT
This sequence comes from Pseudotsuga menziesii, assembly GCA_001517045.1. Classification (NCBI taxonomy): domain Eukaryota; kingdom Viridiplantae; phylum Streptophyta; class Pinopsida; order Pinales; family Pinaceae; genus Pseudotsuga; species Pseudotsuga menziesii. Next base: position 12,677 of record LPNX010122344.1, read on the forward strand.
GTCTCGTCGAAATATCAATGACGAAACCTTGACCTTGAACTCTTCAACCGGATACATCAAGGTCTAAACTAAAGATATTACATTAATCTTATGTCATGTACAATCTCTGTGTCGATTTACCATTAAAAGGTATTGAACTCTTGTGTCACGCTATGCTCCACATTAAGTGAGCATCTTTCCCTTCAACTTTATGTGAAAGGTGCTTTTGACTTTTGGACACCCATGCTTTGTACAATAAAAATTTGAAATGACTTTTAAGAATAAGGAGTACGAGTTTCCTGTCATCTTTAATAGACAAACATTGATGGAGAGTACAAAAATATTCTAAAATACAATAATGGGGAGTACACAAATATTCTAATATAAAATGTAGTATTCTTATTTGGGAGATGGTTGATGGTTGAGACTGTTATGAACATAAATTTGGCACACTATTTTAGAAATTTGGTACATCCACCTCTTCATTATAATATAAGACATTTGTTAAATCATAGATATAACTATATTAGATAAATTTTAAAATTTAAAATAATTACATTCAAGTGCATTTTATTTTTATTTCCATTGCTGCCATTTCAGAGAAAGTCTCGTAAGAGTTTAGAAATCTGCACCGAGATAGACTTGGGGGCGAGCAACTAGGAAGATTGAAAGATAGGAAGAGCAGAGAGAACTGACTTAATCAAAGTCAATTTTCCCACTTTAGTAAGACACTGACCACCCCATGAAACTATTTTAGCTTTCATCTTAGCCAGCACTTCGAGCCAGAGAGAAGGAGGAGCTACGCCTAGAGTTAAAGGCAGCCCCAAATATTTTATCTTCTCCCACTTGCTGAAGCCAGAGAATCCCAATAAATTTTCTATTCGAAGAATAGAAGGCAGATCTACATTCCAGCCGTAGACCGCACTTTTATTATTATTGATCATGGCGCCTGAAATGAGGCAGAATTTTTTAAGAATGACTTTAAAGGACCTGCCAATAATCAATGAGGCCCCACCTAGAAGAAGAGAATCATCCGCGAAAAGAGCATGGTTTATAGGGTCCACCCCCCTAGCAATCTTGATTCCTGGGATGAATCCTGCTTCCTTTTCAGCGGAAAATTTTCTGCTAAGAGTTTCTGCCATTATGATGTATAGAAATGGCAACATCAGGCATCCTTGGAGAAGGCCTCTAGTGGCTTGGAAAAATTATGTTGGTCTGCCATTGACAAGAGGTGCAATCCAAGGCCTGTTAGTACAAGCTTTGATTAAACTCACAAACTCAGAGCAAAAACCGAAGGAAAGAAGGACATCATAAAGGAAGGGGAGTTTTACACGATCAAATGCATTTTTCATGTCCAACTTAATAAGCATTCATTTCTCTTTCCGTCGGAAGCTTGAATGGATAGCGTCTTGGACTTGGATGACATTATCAACTAAATGCCTTCCTTTAGCAAAGCCCCCCTAAAGAGGAGAGATCAACTTTCAAAGCAAAAGCTTAAGTCTGTTGAAAAGAAGTTTAGCTAGTATCTTGTAAGAAACATTGCACAACGATATACGACGGAACCTGTCGAAAGAAGAAGGATTTACTTCCTTAGGAATCAGAGCAAGAAATGTTGAGTTTGTACACCCGCCTACTTTAGCTTTGTTTTGGAAGGATGACACCATATGGATCAAATCAATTTTAAATATGTTCCAATAGAGTCTATAGAAGTGGAAAGAATAGACATCTGGCCCAGGAGCTTTATCAGGTTCCATAGCCCAGATGACATCCAATATTTCATGTTCAGTGAAGGGTTTCATTAGGACATGATTTTCTTCAGTGTTGACTAGAGATGGAACCTGGTCCATAAATTATGAGGTCACTTCACCATCGACGAGGACATCATCCTGAAACAAGAGCCGAAAGTGTCTACTTGCAGCCTGTTTTAGAAGGTCTTGGCCTTTAATGATAACACCCTCGCCAATAGATATTTCCAAGATGTGATTCCTCGACAATCTAGCCCTGCATTGGCGATGGAAGAAGGCAGAGTTTTTGTCACCAGCCTGCAACCAGAGGCTGCAAGACTTCAACCTGAGGAATTCCTCTTCTTGGCGGAAAGATTGGGTGGTTTTAAATTGGGCATACTTTTCCCGCGCTAACAGAGAATTTGTAATTTCTCTATCTTCCATTCCAAGTTGAATCGCTGACAGCTCAAGAACTCTCGTCTTCCTAGTGGTAGAATGAGTATTCAATGGTGTTTTAACCCAAGCTTTCAGAGCAAAATTGGTTCTTTTTAACTTCTGCTCCCAGATGTAACTGGGGGATCCATCGACATATTGGGACCAAGAATGAGACACAGTGGCAAAAAACCCATCTCTCTCAGCCCATAGTGGATTGAACCGAAGCGGTATTGGACCGAGATTTTCTTCTTTTTCAAAAATCAGAGAGATAGGGTGGTGATCGGACGAAAGTTTGGGTAATATTTTTGAAGAAATAATAGAATTCCCATCCAACAACGAGCTGTGAACTAGGAACCTATCAAGACGGGCAACAATATTTGTTGAGCCCACCATGTTGTTGGACCACGTGAAATGACCGATCTTGGGTTTTATATCATTCAAATCGAATGCCAGAATCGGTTCCTCAATCGTATCATGAAATTGGTCCGTGCCACGAAGCCCATCAGATTTCTCGCTTGAGGCCAAGGTTATATTAAGATCTCCAATTGCAACTATGTTTGCAGGAGAATTCAACTCTAGAAAATAAGACAGCGATTTCCAGCAATATTTTTTTTTAGAGTGATTGACTGGAACATAAAGATTAAAAAGGGACACAGAGATCTTACTTGAGATATGGTAAAGGTATGTAAATAACTAGTGCTGAGAGGCAAACCATCTTTTTACTTGAAAATTTGTATCATAGCAGAGAGTATCTATTCCCCCAGAGGTACCTCTCGAACTAATAGCTCTGCCAGAATTCAATTTCCATTTTGTTTTGCTGACGAGAAGGAGATCTTCCTCCTCAATCTTAGTCTCCTGGAGCAAGAGAATTTTAGAAGGGATCATCCGCAATAATCTTTGACTACTTCAGCTTTGATTGGGTTCCTCAATCCCCTACAGTTCCAGGAGGTAATATGCATTACTTACTTAGGTGGGAGGGAGTGATAACTCCCTTTGGGGGCCTAGTCCTCTTGCTTCTTTCTAATGACATTTCAATGGTGGACTGGCTGCCTTGCATCTTAAGCCTCTCAGACTCTTCTTCCCGGGCCTCCTTACGAGACTTCCTACCAGCCTTTGTCGATAATTGCTCGATTGAGTCATCTTCAGAGGAACTTGAGCTTTCATCCTGCTTCTTCTTGGTTATATTGGCATAAGAAGGAGAAGTATTGACTCAATTGGAGAGTGTTGCAAAGGATCACCTTCCCTAGGATTTTCTGAGTTAGAAACTCTGAATTGTTCCAATGTTCCAGTGTGCAATTCAGGAACCTCGACCAGACCTTCCAATTGAGGCATTCACCCTCTTCGAGGGAGGTAGCTTTAGGAGTAGCTAGGGCAGAAAAATGATTGCAACACTCCTTTTCTACAGCAAGATGATTAGGGAGATTCTTTCTAGAAGCAATATATCCTTTCAAAGTTTTTCCATCTTTTCCTTTAGTTCTGGGTTCCTGGTTGGAAGCTCCTGCTTTCTGAACTTGGGTCCACTAGTCGTCCTTTTCTTTCTCACGCTCCTCCTTTGATTTATTCTTACAATTTCTGGTGAAATGGCCATAACCATGGTAAAAGCGGCTCTTAAAAGGTATTTGCTCATAGTCCAGCTCTTGGATATAATACCAATCAGCTACTGTGATCTTGATTGCCTCTGGAAGGCCAATCTCCAAGTCTACTTCAATGCGGATTCTTGTGCATGAGAATTGATCCTTCCTTTCTGCCCGATCAATATATTTACCAAGCTTGTTCCCAATGGCTTTCAAAGAGTCAGGATTCCAGCAATGTAAAGGTAAGTGGGGGAGCCTAACCCAGAGAGGACGGGACATCTTGGGTAGGGTCAAAATCAAGAGTCCACTTGTTAAGGTAAAGCCCCTCAGGGCCCATGAAGTAAGGACCATTACGAAATATGAGGTCCCGGTCTTCCACTGAATCAAACACAAAGACGAAGAAACCTCTGCCAACGAAGTGGTTACGGATACCTTCAGTTATTAAGGGCCTCCAATCTCTCTAGATCCAGCCATCAATGGCCTTAGGAGAGGGCCATAGACCTGTGAATTGACCGATGAAGCCATGCTCAGCAAGATTCAGGGTCGTTCGACAGATCCTTTAAGCAGGTAGCTCAACAAAAGGAATATCAACCTTCTTCACAAATCTCTGAGAAGAGGAACCCCCTTTCCTCTTGCCACATGATGCAACCAGTCTTTTGAATGCATTTAGTTCACGGGGGAGAGGGGGAGGAGGATCTCCTTCGACATCCATAAAAGTAAGCCATAGAGGGGCCAAAAGAGAGGTTTATTCCACATACATAACTGTAGAAGAAAGAGACCACAAAAAAAAACAGAGCACTCCAAGCCTCCAAAACGAGACCCAACCACCTTTGAACAAGCAGGCAGAAGGAAACACACCAACCACCTTCAAATAGGCAGGCAGAAGGAAACAACAACACAACCAGCAGAGCGATAAAATATGTCAGAGGTTCCTGCACACAACAGAACGAGAGAGCCTGGGACACCAAGACAACTCCAAGAACTTGCAGAAACGAGCCCACTGAGAAGAACCAGAGGAAGCCAACGAATCCACGCTGAAGAGCTCTAGATCAACACAGATCAACCTGCAAACAAACTGATCCACCAACAAGAGCAAGAGCCAAGATCTTCTTGGAACGAAAAAGCTTCAACACTTGAAAAAAACCCCAACAGAAGCCTGAACCTCCTCACAGAGCTGCTGATCCACCACACTTTGGCAACCAAAGTCCACCAAGAACCGATCTTAACAAGGGCTAAACCAGGCACGTAGACACTGGATCGAGCCACCAACGTAAGAATTTTTTTTTGAAAGTGTTTCTTGAAGCAAAAAATTAAAAAACTTTGATGCATCTACACAATTTTTCCATTAACAAGATCTCAAATCCTTTTTTTAAAATCCCAAACGAGGACGTGATTAAAAAGAATTAACCAAAGAAAAATCTTACATTTCGAGACATTTAACCACCTAAATGGTTGAATGCCACTACCAATAAGAAAGCAAATCTTAATAAAAGCGCACAACATGGTAACCAAGTTTAGGCATGTAGCATCTACTTTCTTCATACATAAATAACTTATGATTACATACATAAATAACCTTTCATTTCATACTAATTGAAACATGCATACAATTATGTATTTTTTATGATTATATGTAAAAAAAATTCCAAAATTGATGTAAAAGAAATATAAGTAAGCTTATAATTACATGCAAAAATAACTTTTAATTATATATTTATTGGTTGAAGCATTTGTAAAATTATGCAAATAAATTTATGTTTACATATCAAAATAAATTTTGATTTCATACTAATTAAAACATATGTAAAATTATGTCTTTTAGAAATTATATTCCAAAGTTAATATAGAGGGATATATATATAACTTTATAACATGTAGAAATGTTATTTGATTCTATACTAATAATATGAAACATGTGTAAAATTATATAATTAAACTTATGATTACATATAAAAATAACTTTTGATTCCATACTAATTGAAACATGCTTAAAATTATGTATTTTTTATGATTATAGGTAGAAAATCCTACACCAGCGGAGACAAGTGTTTAATCTTCATAGTTTGTGAAAGAAATGGCCATGTGGAAAAGTGGAAGAACACATGAATTTTTTTTTTTTAAAAATCGGAGTGAGCTAGCTATGGAACAATCTTCCCTCCATCGGACGGAGGAGGAGCAAAGTCAACGTTAACTTTGCTCCTCCTCCGTCCGATGAGGGAGGATTGCTCCATAGCTAGCTTACTCCAAAAAAATCATGTAGTTTTATGGTGTAAGTGGAACAACATATTAAAAAAACCATATGGGTTTATAATGGAGTGTTTTATAATTATTAAAAAAAAAAAGATAATTATAAAATTATGAATTGTCGTAAACCAAGGAGTTATCAATCTTTACTAATTTACATAATTTTCAATGTTTTATAATAACTATATTTTGTAAGTATTTATTCTTAAAGGTTCAAGGGTGTGTAATATCTCTAGTTTATTTTTAAATTTTTTGATTATGTAAATATGTTAGTCACTTTTATTGTAAGACATTTGATAACATAGTAACCATAGTTTTTAATTAATTGTATTTAATTAATTTGAGATTAATTTCTCACAAATTCTAGGTAGAACTAAGAAATTACAAGGCAAGATTACATTAAGGGGAGGTTGAATTTGAGAAAATACAATGATTCAAGTAAATTAATCTATTGAAAGATTAAAATAATTAAAGATTGAAAAACGTTATATAAATTATAAATAGCTCAAGAAGTAGGGTTACGTATCTTACCTAGGTCCAAAGGAGTGAGGCTCTGAAAATAGTAATACTTCCCTCCTTGTGGAATTTGATAGAGGAGAAAGAGATTACTTAGACTCGTTGACATGAAAAATAAAGGTTAATTATTTTATTGAAAATAAAAACTAAAAAGAATACAATAAAGAAAAGAGTTGATTTGTTAACTATGGGAAATAGGAAATTTTGGGGAAAGATTTCATATGTTAAAGTTCAATCTAGTTCATAAGACTATAAAATTCTCTATGGCTATAGAGTGACTACACTAGGTTGTGCCCTAATTGGAAAGAGGTGTTTGCCTAGAAATAATCATTCAATGCTAGTAAAAATAAAGGTTCTTTAACTAAAATTTGAGCCTTGATTATTTATACTCTCTATAAGGTGCTCATAGAGGTATCAGGCTATGAACAAGAACTAGAATGTTCTAATATTAATATATGCATTCAAAAATGGAAAAGCCTAATTAGCGACGACCTCTAATGGAATTTTGGCTTAGCTCGAGGGTGAACAGAGGAACATAAAAGCAAGTGTTGTTGTTGGTCAATGGTTGGGTGGATCAAGGCTATCCATGTGGCTTTTTTATGGTTCAATGATGTTACAGATATGTACCTAACCTTTATATTAATTGAGTTAATGATTATAAGTGCTTTATTCTTCTGTAATTCTCTGTTATGAATAGAAGATATAGGCTTAACTTGGTTTTATGATTATTGTCAACAAGAAGAAAAATGTAATATAATTGTGTTAAGTTAGTTAAATACTATGTTAGACATAAGTTATATATTGCAGATAATTATAGCTAGAGGGAGAAAGAAAATGAATAGCTTAAATTTTGTGCATTACACTTATTTGGTATTTCATTGTTCACTTTAAATGAATAGAGTAAAGTATTATATTTTTTGTGAAGATACCCTATTGTACAAAGGGTTAAGCTCTTGTAGTCAAACCAAATCAACCTAGAAAAACTAAACCCTAAATCACATAAAATAAACTACTATAAAGTTCATAGAAGAAATATATTTAAGGATAATTTTTTCCCAACCTAATACAATCATTTTCAGTGAATACATTCACAAAGGTTCTTTTTGTTAAAATCGGAGAATAACTCACGAATTGAATATCTTTTATTGATAAAAAAATCCTTTAATTATACAACAGAGATGGACTATTGGACTTCATCTTCCAACAGGTCCATTGGACATCTTGAACACTATTCGTCTTCTTAATGAAATTGGAAATTATTTACATTAGCTATAAAACCTTAATCCATTTGGATTCGATTCTAACATCCCCCCCTTAATCTGAACGAGTGTTCGTGAGTCCAAGCATATTTCTAAACGTTTCAAACTTTTCTTTTTCTAGTGCTTTAGTGATGATGTCTGCAATTTTCTCTTTCATGGAACAATGTCGTAAATCGATTGTCTTGGCATCTACATGATGTCAAATTAGAAGGTGCTTTATGTTGATGTGCTTGGTTCAATCATGGAATATGGGATTCTTGACCAACTTGATTGCAGAAGCGTTGTTGATTAGTAGGGGGGTGGAGTTCTCTTGTTTCTCCTACAAATCATCAAGTATCTTCTTATGTCACGTCCCCACCCCTCAATTTAATCAACATGACGGGACATTAACTATTTCAGGCTCTCGAAATTTCACACAACAACCATAATTTACAAATGTATAACATCTAAAAGCATGTGCAGATACATAATAAAAATACATGACATAAATAACTTAATCCACACACCCAGTACATGCAAATTTCATGCATAATTATCATAGGCATATAAATAAAAATCATTACACCTCAAATACAAAAGAGTACTTATCTTTAAACAAAGAGATCAAAGCAACTGGTTGTGTAAGAGCGATTTTCCACCTAACTGTAGACACTATGTCCAACATATACTCTTTCTGCTAAGAGGCCATCCCCAAGCTAGGCTTTGAGGCCACGAGGATGAAAGGAATGCGTACAAGACTCTCTCACTCAACCCACAACCCATTCAGTTCTCTATGCTTATCCAAAAACTCATATATAGCTCCATAGAGATATCACTTGTCCATCACAGCCATGGCACTCCTTCCAACTTCCCCACACAACATAAGGAACACATTTCCCTTCACTGATCCATATTTCCCTCAGGGAATCCAACCCTTACAGTGCTTACTAGTGTGTGTAGTAAGAGTCCACTATGTTGTATGTTGTTGGAGAACCTTTCATAGCATAAATTATTACTTCAACCACCCCAAAAGTAGCAGAACTCAATTGGTAAGGGTTCCTAACTCACCCAACCTCTATGCTCACTTACGACCATTTAATTTCCTTCCCAAAATTCATCCTTGCCTCCAAATTCGAATTTATGAGTTATGCAGAGTTTCATAATTGTTATTGAACAACAATATGAAACTCTACATAGTGTAGAAACATGCATGAGAGAATGATAGATTGAAGTGGACTCCAATGGATATGACATAATGGTGAAAATACAACTTACATAGCTTCTGACCATAGAGGAAAAGGACTACTGACAACTAACATAACTATCATAACCCCCATGCTTCAATAACTGCCTGAACTGACTTTTCCCACCAACATCACGCATGCATTCAATGATTGGGTTTAATAGTCAAAAGGAATTAATTAGATCATTTAAGCACATGGCATATTTTTGGATGAGTTCTAATATCGACACTTGGTAGCATAGAATTTAGTTTCCCCATAAGCCCTCTTTCCTCTTCCCCTCTGGTGGAATCATAGCCCATCTAGTGCTCTTTACACAACCATCTTGGACCATTTTATTCATTTCCAACCTAATATTTACATACATTCCGAGTTGACATGATAAGCCAACCATAGGGTTGTTAAATTCTGTGAAACATAGGATCATCAACCAGCATGAATTCAAATGGAAGAGAATGTTGCAGAAGAGAGAGATGAATTTAGCAATATGTTGTTCAATTAATCAGACAAAATTACACACACTTGGAGACAAAATTGGAATAATATGATTATATTCATGAATCAATAAATAATATGGAATACACTAGTTGTACATATAGGAGAATTCGAACGCCTAAGATAGGATTCGAATCTACCAACTTAGATTGACTCTGGATCTAACTCAATGTGGGAAAATCACCACTGGAGCTCACTAATGCAACTCTGGATAACTAATTCAGTTCACAATCAGTTAACCGATGAGGTAGGTGAACAAAAGGCACCACACTCCCTTAAATCATTCAAACTGGCGCTTGGATGATTGATAGTGAACTAACTAGTGGTTATCGAAGAAAAACTGAACATAACTGTTTACCTACTAAGGTCCACTGAAGGAGACTGTTGGTGGCACTCAGAGTGGATTCCTAAATTATAGGGATTGGTCCTTGGGGCTCCTAAACTCATGCAATCATGTGTAGTAAGTTGTAGATGCCCCCTGGGAGTACTGTCCCCCATGCACTAGTGGTGTGATGAAGACCTCATAAGCTAGGAAAATGGACAATTAGACTATGTGGTCAAAGGGAGGATTAATAATAATCCTAACCCCCCCCCCCCTTAATCCTGAAGTTGGANCAACTAACATCAAAGGTCACCCATACAATCTAAATGCAAATAATAATAATAATTACTTAATACAACCGAGGAAAATGGGGAAACCTCATGGGACCCCCCCACGCCCTCCCCCCCCCGGCCTCAAAATAAGCAAGTGGAATCAAGATCAAGCTCCCATACTTAATATAAAAAAAATCTTCTTGAGCAAAAACTGGTGAAAATATTGCTGCAATTTGCATCTCTGTGGAGCAGTCATGCAGAATAATGGTTATTGTGTGTACTAGTATCCTGGGACTGTGCATGTGAACTTTTCCATATTCTACCAATACAATGATAGATAGGAGAAGGAATGTTTCCTTTCTCTTCTTTCTAGAGGAAGAGTGATATGATCCACTGTGTTCTTCTATGAGAAGGGTTGTTGATCATTCCTTATTGTCATGTAGCATCTCACTAGGAGCTTGTTGCACCTCTCTAAAGGAAGTGAACTTGCTTGACATAGCACAAGGTTCTCTTTTTGAAAATGGGATCTTGTTCTCCTCATGTCAAATGGATATCGAGTCATGTTCCTAGCTGCCTCAATAACCTTTTATGCCCATTTAGGCCTAGGATTGGGAGTAGGGACTGGATTTGGATCCGGATCACTATGAACTTCATCTTCAATTTCATAAGTTGATTCAACTGGGTCCTCTGATTTAGATTTTGAATCTAAAACACTAATGGAAACATTTTCATATGTAAAAGGAGTAGATAGAATGGTTTTGCCTCTTCTTTCAAATGGCAGTTGAGACTATATTGGATCTGAGTATGGTAGGAAGTGTGACAATTCATATGCCTTGGAGGCATGGTTTGCAACACCCTTCGCTATAATATTCCCAGTTGAGATATATGAGATCTCCACTAAGTCATGACCAAATACCAATCGCTTTGGTGGGCTAGTATGTGTCATCTGGTATACAGATAACAAATTTATAGCTAAAGAGGGCACATAGAGTACATCTTTGAACATTCCATGTTTTAACTTGATAGAACCCTTTCCTTCAGCTTGAATTTGGGTGTCATCACCCATGTGAATACTCGAACCATCAATTGTTTGTAATGAAGAGAATGATTCCCTAGATGCAACCATATGATTGGAGGCTCCTAAATCAATCAGGAAGGCATGTGATTTTGAATAGCTAGCCTTCAGTGCATGGAATCTCTCATCATTATCTTAAGTCATTTCTCCAGAGTCAGTCTTCCTTGCGCCTTCAGGGAGGGAAATGTTGTGATGCTTAAGGATTTTTTCCATTTGATCAATGGTCCTCTTCATACAATGCTTCTCTATATGGTCACCTTTCTTGCATTAAGATAATTTTACCATATGATGTTTGTCCTTCCTGGAGCTCATGGCTTCAAGTGCTGGATCAAACTAATCTTTTGGTTCAAATTCAGTGTTTCTTTTCTCTTTACCTTTCACACATAGTTTTAATGCCTAATATAGGATTCAAATCTACCTACTCATAATGACTTCAGAGCTAACTCAATGTGGGAAAATCACCACTGGAGCTCACTAATGCAACTCCAGATAACTAATTCAGTTCACAATCAGTTAACTGGTGAGGTAGGTGGAAAAAAGGTGCCATATTCCCTTAAATCATGCAAACTGGTGCTAGGATGACTACCATTGAACTAACCGGTGGTTATCGGAGCATAAATGAACATAATTGCTTACCTACCAAGATCCATTGAAGGAGACTACTGGTGGCACTTAGAGTGGGTTCCTAAATTTTAGGGATTGGTATTGGGGCTCCTAAACTCACACAATCAAGTGCAGTAAGTGGCAGATGTCCCCTAGGTATGTCCCCCATGCACTGGTGGTGTGATGAAGACCTCCTAAGCTAGGAAAATAAACAATTAGACTATGTGGTCAAAGGGAGGATTAAAAATAATCCTAACAAGGGTCCAAATAAAAATGTATAAATCATACATGCCTAAAAATTCACTAGTTGGGCCTTGGCTTGAGCCCCGCACTAGGAATCCATATTAGCGTATTTACACCATTTACATAATTTTGATCAAATGCAATCCAAGTCAAAATTGGGGGTATTACATCTTGAGCCACACAATCTCCTTTGTGGCTTCTGTAGAAGCCACATATGCTACACCTATTGTCAAATATGCTTGAACTAAATGTTTGCATGATCTTCAAGAGATAGTTGTTGAGCCAAGACTCATGAGGTAGCCTGAAGTAGACACTCATGTCTCTTTGTGTCATGCAAAATCTATTCAGCAATTCTCAAACATACTTATTATGGGAGAAGAATATGTACTTAAGATGTTGAATTACTCTAATTCCCAAGTAGTAGTGAAGGTGTCCCAAATATTTCTTCTCAAAACCCTTTGTCAATTATTTCTTTATGGATGAAATATAGCTTTCATTGTTCCTTGTCATCCAGACATCGTCTACATACACCACAAGATACACAACAAATATTCCAACTTTCTTTATAAATAGTGTTGTGTCATAAAAAATACAATGTTTGCAATTTAACTTTAGAAGATGCTCGGTTTCTTTCTGTACCATGCACAAGGTGCTTGTTTTAGGTCATACAATGAATTGATGATTTTCATACCTTTTGTTCTTTCCCTTTCACAAGAAATCCTTATGGTCGGGACATGAAGACGTTCTATTTCAAGTCTCCATACAAGAAAGCAATTTTCACGTCCATCTGATGAACTTTCCACCCATTATGTGCACCCAATGAAAATAAGGTGTAGATGGTATCCCATTTTGTTGTGGGGGAGAATGTCTCTTCATAGGCAACGCCTTCCTAATGTGCATACCTTTCGCCACACGCCTTGGCTTGTGTAATGTCCCTAGGTTTGACCCTTGACATAAATTATGTAAATGATGTAATATCGTTGATAATCATAAGGAAGATGGTGAGGAGATCAAGGAAAAGTCCCTACCATGGATACCCTAAATGTATATGTTTAGTGAACCATGTACTGTGGTTAAGCGCACTAAAACTGTAAATATGTGTACATTTGCATGATAATAATAAATAATTCCACAACCGACTATGCAAGACAACAAGAGAAAGGGGCATGATTATCCTAAGGTTTAGGAGGGGCGTATTGAATCCATGAAGCCAATAGATGAGATCCAAGTCCTAGAGAGGACCGATGAGCCATCAGATGTCAATTTGACTCATGCACCCCAATCATTTAATGCTTCCAAGAGTAAAGTAATTGAGACAATTATTATCTTGTGAAAATGAAGGCATGGGTCTGAGTTCCTTGTGACAGAGTAGTGTCAATTCCTTCTATCAATTTCCCTACAGAATTAAGAATGGGGATGGCTTATTGGGTAAGAGATTAGTTTCATTGATGTCATCATTAAATTATATGTCTATTTGGGATGGCACAATAGTTTATCAGTTGGCCTATCAATGAATTTTCCAACTAATTAATGAGTTACATAGTTAAGTAACTCGATCCTTCATGGGTGTATCTATCTTGCCCTGTTTGGAGAGGAAGTCATTCTTCTGATTATTCTTCACTCCTCCATCCATCGACCAATATATACAAGTTTCTATAAGGAAGAAGAGTTGACCCTTACCTAAGAGGGATTTTATCATGAACAATGACGGTGAAGAGTGCATCTAAGCTTGGGTTTATCGCCATCGCTGTGAGTCAAAGAGGTAACTGAAGAGCGCAAATGTTGTGCATTCTTCTGTGGATCTAGGTAACATGGTGGAATCTAATTACCCAGTTGTTAGCTTAATCATAAGCATCCTGAGTTTGTGTCAAAGAATTGTGTGGCAGAGTTTGTTCCTAGAAGTGTCTAAGTAAGTCTTAGTAGAGTGGTAATAAAGTGGTGAAGCGTCGTGAATCCTCAGTCGTTCACATGAGAAGCCATGTTTACTTGATGTTGAGTTAGCTCAAGTGTGGTCATTTATGAGTACAATTGTAAAATACTAGTCTATTAAATAGTGACCGAAGTGATTTCCTAGGAGCCATTGGTTGTGTGCAGCTAATATTTGTAAGCGCTGGGAAAATAGACCCTATAGGAAAATGATCTAGGGTTTGGGTGGTATTTATACACACACATGGATAGAGCACCTAGAATAATATGACACATGAGGGACCATTGAGTGATGAAGGGGTACCTTCTTGGTTTTGTTTGGGGTAGGTATTGTGGACCCCAAGATAGTCGAGGCTGCATGAGGCATCTGTCATTTTGGAGGTAAATCATATTGGACTATTTGTCCTACTTGATTTGTTATGATACATGAGAAGTGGATAAAGTGTTCAGAAATAACTGGATCAAGATCCAAAAGCGGATGCACAACCTACCAACGGAATAGCGAGGTTTGAGTGGTATTTCTACGCTCACACTGGGATGACACCTGGACGATGTTGTGTGGGGAAGGTATTGTGGACCCCAAACTAATTAAGTCCACACAAGGTCGATTGCTAGTATTGAGTACCAAAGTGGTATAAAGTGCGTATTTGGATAAGAGACTAGTGAAGGCTAAGACCTCTTGGTGGAATAACGGGGTTTGGGTGGTCTTTCTATGCACACACTGGTATAGCACCTAGAGGAAGGTGACCCTTGAAGGACCGTTGAGTGGTGAAAGGGTACCTTATTGATGTTGTGTGGGGTCAATATTGTGGACCCCAAACTAATCAATTCTGTGTGAGGCACCTGTAACTCTGTGGTGAGTCACTAGTTAGCATTTCCCCTATAGTATCTAGAAATCTTGTAAAGCCAGAAGAGGTTGGCTTGGCTTGAGAATTGAGTATGTATGACTAATAACTTGTTAACCCAACAGAGGATGGATTGTGTATGGACTTGTGCTTATTTGACTATGGGAGAGAGCTTTGGATAATTCCCATTTCCTTAAGGTAATCATGTCCAATGTAGGGGTGGCCTCTTAGAAGAAAGAGTGTAAACTAGATAGAGTACCTACGGTTGGGTGGAACGTTGCTCTTGTGCAATTAGTTTCTT
The DNA here is from genome assembly GCA_001517045.1 of Pseudotsuga menziesii. Lineage (NCBI taxonomy): Eukaryota > Viridiplantae > Streptophyta > Pinopsida > Pinales > Pinaceae > Pseudotsuga > Pseudotsuga menziesii. The sequence continues at coordinate 27,710 of LPNX010122344.1, forward strand.
GGAGAAGCTTCATTAAAGATAGGTGTTACTTGATGTTTTATTGTTGTTATTAATCTCCATTGTATTAATGATGATATAAATGAATGATGAGACGCATGATGTATATAGTGATTATAAATGTGAATTACTTGCATATAGATGATTGTATGTATATGAAGTCCCATTATGTATACAACGCTAAATCTATAAGTAGCCAGTGAGTTGGAAATGCAAGTTAAGATGCCACAAGGTGGTTATACAGTGTGGTGGTAGATGCCCGGTGGTTGGTTGTAGGGTGGTTATACTATGTAGTGGTAGACACTTAGTGGTTGAAGGCAATCGCATAGAGGATCACACGCCCACCTGTATTTATGAGTGTAGTATGGTTGCACAATAAAGAAATTGATAAGCATAGAAGTGCACGTAGATTAAAGTATTGTGTGCATAGTGTGTTGCGCATTGAGTTAAGAATATGTGGCGCACATTGTTGCATAGCAAAATAACTCAATATTAGACAATAATGCCATGGTATCAAAAGTAGGAAGAAAGAAAATGATCCCTCGTGGTCACGATAGACCACAAAGGCAGCTAGGGACGTGACAAAGTGGTATCTAAGAAGTGGTTTCAACACTAGGCCTCTAAGTGCAACATGAACCTTGCACAATAATGTTAAAGTGATTATTGAGGTTTATTAATGTGTTATCTAATAGATTTTCCTTTGTGCACAATGCTAGTAGTGGCAAAAAGGTCATTACAACAAATGAAAGAAGGCAACAAGGAGAAAGATTGGATTTATCCAATTGAATGATCATCATAAATGATGCAAAAGATCCCTATGATCACACAAAATATGCTATGGGAGAGGATGTGCATGGTGGTAATGCAAAAACATAGTCCAATGGAAGGAGGTTGTAAATCACATCTCCGAATATGGTTGAAACTATAGGGAGTTTTAATGAAAGGCTAACTAAGACATAGGAGTAGAAACATTAGATCAACATTGCCATACTGTAGAGCCTAATAGACCTTCAACAAAAAACCAATTTAGGTTCAAATTAGAAAAACAACAGTAAGGATGGAAAGAATGCGAGCAGTCACTCTAGAGGAAGGTCATGACACCAAGAAAGAAGTGTGTGCATAAGGAGAATGAGAATTTCTCCATCAGGAACTTTGAGCAGCAAATTGAGTAGATCAAAAATCTCATCAAGCAATTCACTGCATTCAACCCAAATATCTAAGAGAAGTGATCCCCATAAAAAGAGTTCCTATTGGGAATTCAAGAAGGTAAAGCTACATACATTTGATGGGGAAAGTAAGTCGGGGCAGGAGGATGAAGCATGGAATCTTGGAATTAAAAATTACTTCAGGATTCGTGATTTTTTTGGGATTGGGAAAGATAGGATTTCCATCTTTAATATGAATGGTAGAGATTCAATTTGGTGGGAAAACCTTTGGCAAGTGAAAGGCCTTAAAGAAACAAGGATTAACTGGAAGAATTTTGAAAAGTATTTCAAGTATAGTATATTTTTTAAAGATATTACGACAGTAAGAGCAGAGACTTCCATGAGTGGAAGTTGGGACATATGACACTGGATGAATATGTGAACAAATTCCCAAAGTTACTCCAATATGTGGATTGTCTATGAAATGAGAAGGTAGAGATTCAAACATTCTTAAGTGGGCCACCCCAGAACTACGAAGACAAAATTGAATTCGTGGATCCCAAGACCTTGGGTGATGTTATTCAGAAGGCTATGCATTGCTATGAGAAATATAAGGGCCGATCCGAGGAGCATCAAGTAAGAATAGGGAATCCCAAGTGCAAGTTTGAACTAATGAAGAAGGAGTTCAAATAAGTACCCTATATGAATTAGCGGAGGGATGTTCGATAAGAAAATCCAACACAAGGCATATTCCAATGCACTATGTCAGGCATAGGAAGGTATAGAGAACCAATGCAACGTTGGGGATGTGGAGAGAACATAAGTTGTATGATTTCCCTTGCAAGAAGGAACAATCATAAACGATCCATAACATTGAAGGAGTCGTCACTATGGAGGACATGGCTAGAGCAACTCCTAGAATCTATGCAGGTTTTGATGATCATCAAGCAGACCATCAAGCAACCATAGTTGAAGTTGGAGGTAAGGTTGTAACGTAGTTTGTTTCTATTTTAATAGACCCATGATATAGTCATAGTTATATTCATCCTAATATTGTTGAAGTTTGCATGCTTAAGAAAAGTAAGCATGGAAAGTCATCGCTAGTCCAGTTATCCATAGGGACAAAAAGGAAAGTAAGTGAAGTGGTATAAGGATGTATGTTAATGTTGGATAGTCTATCCAATGCAAAAAATATAAACATCATACCTCTAGGATTGTATGACATTCTTATTGGCATGGATTGGCTAGCAAAGCATCGCACCAAGCTTGACTGTTATAATAAGTCTATTGAATACCTTGATGATGAAGGATATCCTCATATAGTAAAAGGTGTGCTAAACAAGGTTTCAATAAGGCAAGTTTCAATGTTGCAATCTGGTAGATACTTAAAGGATAAGTATCAAGTATATGTGGTTCGTGTATTAGTAGTTGCATAAGGTAGATATCCAACGCTCAAATATTTCCCAACGCTGCAGGAATACAAGGATGTATTAACAAAAGAGGTACCAAGACTATTGCCCAAAAGAAATGTCGATTTTATAATTAATCTAATGCCAGATACAACCTTGGTGTCTAAATCCCCTTACAGAATGAGCACTCCAGAGTTAGTAGAGTTGAAAATACAGCTCTGAGAATTAATCGACAAGAAGTATATTAGACCAAGTGTGTCCCAATGGGGCTTACCAGTGTTGTTCATTAAGAATATGGATGGAACCTTGTGATTATCCCATGACTATAGACAACTCAATAAGGTCATGGTTAAGAACAAGTATTCGTTTCCCATTATAGATGATCCCTTCATCATATCAAGGGATCCAACATATTTTCTGAGATTAACTAAAGGTCAAGGTATCATCAAGTCATAATCAAGGATGAAGATATCCATAAGATAACTTTCAGGACATGATATGGCCACTATGACTTCATTGTTGTGCCATTTGGTTTAACCAATGTGTCGACTACTTTCATGTGCCTCATGAACAATGTGTTCTACCAGGACTTGGGTAAGTTTGTCTTGGTATTCCTAGGTGACATCCTCGTTTATTCCAAGAATTGGAAAAGCATGGATAGCATATCAAAATGGTATTGTAGGTGCTCTGGGATCATAAGTTGTATGCCAAGCTCGACAAATGTGAGAAGAAGAAATTCAATGTTTGGGTCATGTTATTTCACTCAAGGCAATTTTGGTAGACATTAAGAAGATTGAGGTGATAGTAAATTGCTTTATGACTAGGAATGTGATAGATGTTTGATCTTTCATAAAGTTGACAGGATAATATAGGATAATTATCAAGGATTTCTCCAAAGTGGTGCATCCTATTATGTTGCTACAGAGAAAGGATGTAAAGTTCACATGGTCAGATAAATGTGAGAAAAGTTTCCAACTCCTGAAGGAATTCCTCACTAGTGCCCTTATTCTAAATATTACAGACCCAAATAAAGATTTTTTGGTATGCACAGATGCTTGCATTGAAGGGCTTAGAGGAGTACTTATGGAGGAAGGACATGTGGTATGTTATGAGTCTTGAAAGTTAAAGGATCATGAGAAGAAGTATGTGAAGCATGATTTGGAGATAGAAACCATAGTGCACTACTTTAATATGTGGTGACACTACATGCTTGGAAGAAAGTTTGAATTGCGCACTGATCACATCAGCTTGAAATATTTGTTTGGTCAATTGAATTTGAATGCTTGATAGGCTAGGTGGTTAGAATTCCAAAGTGAAATTGATCTTGAGATTAAGCATGTCAAAGGAAAAGAGAACAAGGTTGTTGATGCACTCAACAATGAGACTCATGTCGCAGCCACGAGCTTGTGTTGTGTTGACCTCAGAGAACGTGTCAGTAGAGTTACAACTAAAGATGATAAGTACACACAAGTGGGCGCTGGACGTAGGTAAGTCGAACCAGACAAGAAGTATAGTGGATATCAATTGGAAAAACATGGAATTCTTATTTTCTAAGGACGGTTATATATTCCAAATAACACAAAATTGAAGAACCTAGTAATGGATGAGATTAATCAAGTGTCATACTCATGTCGCTCGGTATATCAGAAGGCCGTGACAGGAGAAATACAGTAGTATTTTTGGCCATTGATGAAGAATGATATCACGCAGTACATAACTATATGTCAAAAGTGCCAGCAATTGGAAGTTGAGCACCAACAGCCAACAAGATTACTGCAGCTAGTTCCTATTCCTGAGCGAAAGTGGGAAGAAATATCTATGGATTTCATTACATGATTTCCAATGGTCGTAAACTAGCATGAATCAATCATGGATGTAGTGTACAAGCTGACGAAATAAACACATTTCATTCAAGTCAAGTCAACACATAAGACTACTGACATTGCAAAGATTTTCATGAAATAATTTTTCAAGTTGCATGGATTTCCTAAGGCAATAATCTCATATAGAGATGTGAAATTCACATCGAAATTTTGGAAAGGATTGTTCAAGGAGCTAGGAACTCATCTCAATTTAGGTACAACATACCATTATCAAACAGATGTCCAGATAGAGAGAGAAAATTAAGTGTTGGAAGATATGTTAAGGATGTATGTGATGGATAAGCCATCCAAATGGGAATATTACATACATTTTTTTGAGTTTTCTTACAACAATGGTCATTAAGCATCAATGGGTATGAGTACATTTGAATCCCTATATGGTAGGAAATGTAGGACTCCAATAAGTTGGGAAATACCGATGAACAGAGTGGTAGTTGGACTAGAAATGCCCAGGAAATGGAGCAAGAAATGTTTTATATCAAGAAGAACTTGAAAGCAACATAGGCTAGGCAGAAGAGATATTGTAATATCTCGATTTTGACCCCATTGCATTAAAATTGTATATCATGTAAATATCGTTATTAAATCATGGTGTGGAGCTCAAGGCCAAGGCCCCCACCATGGATTTAGTGTTTTATGTGTCGGCAATTAAAATCAATGCATATGGTTTTCGCTCTAGCTAGGCACATTATAAATTGAGACATCATGTAAAAATGCAATTTAATAAAAATACCCACAACTAGCTATGTCAATGCAACAAGAGATGGGGGCATGATTTCACAAGGAATAGGGAGGGAAAATATTCAAACCCTTGAGCCAAATGGCAAAGGGAAAACCCATAAAGCTGTCAACTACCCATTTTGTTTTTTATGCCCAGTCATTTATTTCTTCCAGAAATTGGTTGAGTTAGTTAATGCCTTGGGGATGGAAGAGTATGGCGGCCAAATTCGTATTGGGGAAGCCACCCATTTTGGGAAAATCAAATTTTACTTATGGGGCAAGTTATTACCCAGAAATTGCTGGCCATTCCATTATTCACCCATACGTTTTGCTCTCTCACACAACTAGAGCTACCTGGGCATTTTCCTTCTCGTTTTTCCTGCATTTCCTTCATTTCCATGGCTGGAAAAACCCGTTTTTGTATTGCTGAGTGAATGTGCAGCAGAGAACTACAATTTGGGGGTTTGAAGAGGCCATTTTTTCCCCTATAATTCCCATACATGTTTTCTGAATTCGAATTGCTCACCCAGGGTTGATTTCCCTATGTGCAATTATGTTTTTTCGTTTCCCAGAATGTTTTTCTTCATACCCAGCACGTGTGTTTGTTGTTGTGTGCATCCTCGTTTTAGTATGAAAGACTTAGGAGTGGAAGAGGCCCAGAATTGGCTTGATAAACCTCATGAAGAGAGGAAGCTCACATATAGATCAAGAGGGGTTGGCAAATCTTCTATGCACACCCTGAAGAGCACTGGAAGGGAAGGTATGGCCTTAGGGGCTATGTAACAGTGAAGGGAATACTCCTTGTGTTGGGTGTGAAGGTATTGTGGATGCCAAGCTAGATAGATCTGGTGCAGGCGTCCATAGCTCTGTGGTTGATCCCACTAGCTTAGAAATTCTACCTTTCCATTGCCTTAGCTTCCTGATAAACCCAACTGTAGATTGGCTTGGTTGAGTTTTGATATATTTTGGCTATGTGTGAGCCTGTTGTTCCCTATTTCCTTGTGGAAATAATTCCCAGCTCGGGGGTGGCAGTGGTGCTGAGAGATTGATGAGCACACTGGCATATGGTTTGGTGGAATGTTGCACCGACATAGGTAGTTGCGGGACAACTTATTTTTACGACAAGTATTCTCTGTGTATTTAATTTCTGCAACTGTATTTATTTTATGAATTGTTTATGAACATATAGAATGCTTGCAATGTGTTTGCTTCCATTGTATTTTCATTCATTATACATACATATATATATGTATGTTATTTGCAATGCATTTCGGTTTATGTTCATGGGGCTAGATCCCCGGTCTGATAGAACATAGCAGTAGTGTTGAAGTTGCGTCCTCTCTCTCGACGAGTAGAGGTGAGGGGACGTGACAGATATGTAACTATGAAAAGAGTTCATAGCGAAATTAAAGTTGAAGACCATGTTTATTTGAGAGCTAATCGAAGGAAGATATCCTTTAAGCTTGGAAGTTGTGCCAAGTTGGCCCTAAGATATTGTGGACCTTTTGAAGTCCTTGATAGAATAGGACTAGTTACATATAGGATTGCATTGCCGGTTCATATGACAACTCATAATGTTTTCCATGTTTATTTGCTTAAGAAGTATGTACATGATCCTTATCACATTATTGGTTGGAATGTGATTCAAGTGGAACATGAGGGAGAGTTCCAAGTGGAGACTCTGTGCATCGTAGGCAGGAGGGAGACTGTGCTCCAGAACCGCACCATTGGCTAGGTAAAGGTACAGTGGAAGCACTTTAGACCAAATGAGGCTACATCAAATCTAGAATCTTCCATGCGGTATGCACACCCATTTTTCTTCAGTTTTGAAGAGCATTCATGAGGATAACGTTGTTTCAAAGGGGGGGGGTATTGTAATGTCCCTATTTTTGACACTTGACATAAACTATGTAAGTGATGTAATATCAATGATAATTGTGAGAAACATGGTGAGGATATCAAGGAAAAGGCCCTACCATGGATTCCCCAAATGTATATGGTTAGCGAACCATGCGTTGGTCAAGCATAATAACAATGTTGAATATGGCGTACGTGTGCATGATAATGATAAATAAATCCAAGTATGATTGTGCAAGGAAACAAGATCAAGGGGAATGATTACCCTAAGGTTACCGAATCCATGAATCCAATAGATGAGATACAAGTGTCCTAGAGAGGACTAATGAGCCATCAGATGTTAGTTTGACTCATGCACCCCAATAATTTAATGCTTCCAATAGGAAGGTAGTTGAGACATCTATCTTGGGGTAATGAAGGCATGGGTTTGAGCTCCTTGTGATAAAGTAGTGTCAGTCACCCAACATAACTCAAAATGGAGATTACTTATTGGGTAAATGATCAATTGAATTGATTGCTTATTGGGTAACCGATCAGTTGGCATGCTCGTGAGTTTTTCAGTTAGCTTGTCAGTGAGTATGTCAGCCAATAAATGAGTTATGTGGTTAAGTAACCTATTCATTCATGGGTGTTTCTATCCCCCCCGGTATGAAGAGGAAGTCATTATTCTTCACTCATCCATCCATTGACCAATATGTCCAAGTTTCTCTAAGGAAGAAGAGTCGTCCCTTGCATGAGAGGAAGCTGAACCTGAGCTGTAATAGAGTGAAGAGTGGATCTAAGCTTTGGTTCATGGTCATGACTATGAGCTAAAGAGGTAAATGAAGAGTGCAACTATTGTGCGTTCTTTTGTGGATCTAGGTCATAGAGTGGTATTGAATTACCTAGTTGTTAGCTTGATATTGAACCTCCTGATTTTTTGTTGAAGACCTATGTGATAGAGTCTATTCTCATAAGTGTTTGAGTAAGTCTCAGTAGAATGGAAATATAATGGTGAAGCATCATGAATCCTTAGTTGTGCACTTGAGAAGCCTCGTTTCCTTGATGTTGATCCAACCCAAGTTCAATTGTATGTTAGTCCAATTATAACAGAGTTGTCTATTGGACAGTGGCCGAAGTGATTTCCTTGGAGCCATTGGTTGTGCATAGACAAGATCTGTAATCCCTAGGAAAATAGAGCATGTAGGTAGATGATCTAGGGTTTGGGTGGTATTTCTACACACACACTAATATAGCACCTATAGGAAGGTGATGCCTAAGGGATCATTGATTGGTGAAGGGGTACCTTCTTAGTGTTGTGTGGGGCAGGTATTATGGCCCTCAAGCTAGCTAAATATGCACAAGGTGTCTATGGTTATGGAGGTAAACTATATATAAATATTTTTCCTACTTGATTTGTTGTGATCTAAGAAGTGCATAAAGTGTTGAGCACTAAGTGGATTGATATCCAATAGTTGTTGTGTGACATCTTAGTGGAATAGCGGGGTTTGAGTGATCATTCTATGTGCATATTAGAATAACACCTACGTGTTGTTGAGTGGGGTGGGTATTGTGGACCCCAAACTAATCGATTATGTGTGGGGTCAAATGTTGGTATTAAGTACCATAGTAGTATAGAGTGTGGATCTGGATAAGAGAGTAGTGAAGGTTGAGACCTCTTGGTGGAATAACAGGGTTTGGGTGGTATTTCTATGCATGCACTGGTATAACACCTAGAGAAAGGTGACGCCTCAGGGACCATTGAGCGGTGAAAGGGTACCTTCTTGGTGTTGTGTGGGGTTGGTATCATGGACCCCAAACTAATCGAGTCTATGTGAGGCTCCTGTAACTTTATGGTGAGTCACTAGTTAGTGTTTCTCCTCTAGTACTTGGAAATCATGCTAACCCAACAAAGGTTGGATTGGATTGAGAATTGAGTTTGTATGATTGTAATAGCTTATTAACCCAACAAAGGTTGGTTTGGCTATGGTGTTGTTCCTATTTGACTGTGGGGGAGAGATTTGGATAGTTCCCCTTTCCTTAAGGCAATCATGCCCAATGCAAGTGTGGCCTCTTAGTGGAAAGAGTATATGCTAGCTAGAGTGCCTAGGTTTGGGTGGAACCTTGCTCTTACACAGTTAGTTGCTCAAAGAATCTTCATTCAAGATAAGTATTACATGATAATTTATTGTTGTAATTCATTTCCATTATATGAATGATGATCCGAATGAATGGTGATATGCATGATGCATATAATGATTATTAATGTGAATTGTTTGCATATAGATGAGAGTACGTATATGAAGTCCCATCATGTACACAACACTAACTCTGTAGGTATCCAATGAACTAGCAATGCAAGCTAACTTGCAACAATGTGGTTACACTATGTGGCGGTAGATGCACAATGGCTGGCTATAGGTTGGTTATAATCCGTAGTGATAGATGTGTAATGGTTGAAGACAATTGCATAGAGGACTGCTCAATGACCTAGATTTGTGAGCACAATATAGCTGCGCGACAAAGAATTTTATAAGTGCGGAAGTGCACATAGATTAGATGAAGTCCTATTTGCAAGAACATGAGATGGAATTCTATTTCTTAAGTAAACTACACACAAAATTGGTTTATCCCAAAACATTAACTTTACATTCTTAAAAAACATCATGGAATGGACCATATTCAAAATAATTCGATTCATTCTTTCTTCCACACCATTTTTTTGAGGATTATATGGAACTATGGTTTGGTGCCTAATATGATTCAAAATTATTTGATGTACATTCTCCTTCATTATCATTATGAAGGGAACCAATCTGCAATTGAGTTTCATTTTGAATCCATACATGGCAGTTCTTAAATGTTTCAACGTATTGAGATTTGTCTTTCATTAAATACACCCAACACATCCTGGTGTAGTCATATATGAAAGTCCTGATAAATTGTTACCATTAGCAGAAACAATAGCCATATGGCCACACAAATATGAGTGAATCAATTATTGTTTTCTACATTCTCTGTAATTGGAATCATGAAAAGGTTGCTTACTATGTCTCCCAAGTATACATGCACCACATTGGCTGATATTCTTAGGAATGGTGAGAAAGCCAGGAACACCATTCTTTTTCAACAAGCGAAGACTGTTATATTTTAAGTGTCCATATCTAGAATTCCATAAAAGACTAGATAATAGTGTACCTTCTTCATGCTGAGAGAGGCGTACAAAGTTTTGAACTCTAGCAGATGATCCCTTTAGCTTAAACAACTTTCCATCTTCATATTCAGTCACAGTGACCTGGTTTTCAAAGGACTTCCTTATCTCTACTATTCCATTGAGCATGTGAATGGAATGACCTTGCTATCGAATTTGCACCAGGGACAACATGTCTATTTGCAACTTTGGAAGATATAGAAGATTATGTAGCAAAAAGTCAAGGAATTCAGGCAAGTTGAGCCTGATGGAACCAATTCCCTTTGGTTTGAAGTTGCATTTGTTTGCAAAATATACTATGCCATCTACATTGTCATTCAATTCTTCAAAATAGTCTTTTCTAAATGTCACGTGGGATGTTGCACCCGTATTAAGCAACCAAGTATCTTTATAACATGAAAATGTTGTGATCTCATTTATTCCAATATTACAGTGTGAAACAATACAATGTAAATATTTAGGAGCTTTACTAATCTATTGGGTTTTATCTTTGTCTTCTTTATTCCGATTATGCCTCTCTTTGATGGTATCCCAAGGGGCCCAACAATGGTTTGCTCCATGTCCATTCTTCCTGCAACACTTATAATGTAAATATGGTATCTTGTTTGTGTTGTTTCTGCCCTACCTCCCTCTCACATTCCTTCTTCTGTGTCCTCTATAAGAATGCTTCTTCTCAAACTTGCAATTTAATAATGTTTGGGAAAACAAAAAGAAGGTGTAGGTCTATAGTCTTTGCCACCTTTTACAATATCACAGTTTAAAACAATACAATCTTTGCAAATTGGAACTATATTTGCAATAATTAATACACTCCCTTTAATACAATATGAAATGTGTAGGTCTTTGGCTATATAGTGACACCAATATTCTTAAGCGACCAATAGCCATTAAACAATTATGAGAGCTCTAACAAATAATACCAAGAAGCATAATTTTCAAAAGATAACCAAAAACCTAACAAATAATAAATAATCCAAAGTCACCATTAAACCTTAGGAGGTCGCATTATCCACACCAGTATTCACACATTTTAATGCAACAATAGCTAGGTTTAGTTTCCCAGTAGATGCACCAGTTCCTTCATGCAGTCAACACACTCACACGGGATCAAAGTTCACACAATTTATGATAGAGATGTCACCTTCAATTAGAGTACAAACATATTGAATTCAATCTTCATCAACTCGCTCCATGTTTCAATCCTTCAACACTCTTCAATTTCAATATTGGTGCAATACCGAGATCAATAGAACAATCTAGTGTAGTCCCATCATTAAATTTTTAACATGAGACTTCATTGGTTTGAACATGATAGGATAACGGGGTTGACACCCATACTTAGGGTTGAGAGAATTCCACTTAGAAAATTCCATCGCATGGCCCTGAACCCTAATCAAAATGAAAAGGTAGAGGATAGATGGAGGAATGGGTTGAGAGTAAGAATATGGAGAGAGAAAGGTCGAGCATTGAGAAAATTACACAAAGATAAGTACACAATGGAACATGAGGAATACAACACGGAGAACATTACATGCATGCAAATCTATAGTGTTTACATCTCCATTGTAGTGTGATATTTATTCACACTCCAACGTACCAAAACCCCTATTGTCGAGCATGAAGACAAACAAAATGGAATCATTCTATTGATGACCACAAAGGAGTATTTTGCTACACTCACCAATCATTTCAAGAAAAAGGCCTCAACTCAAGAAGAGAGGCACATCCAAAGCAAGGTTGAGTACACTAAAGATGAGAATCTTGTCCTCATGGAAAGAATGAAGAAAGAGAGAAAGCCTTTCACTACAAATAAGCTCATCCATTCAAGTGAATAAAGAAGGACTCTATTATTCTCCAAAAGGGTACAGAGATCAAGAGGGAGCCCACACAAATCAATAAAAGATAAGTGCTTTATATTTTGATTGTTCTATGATGTTATAAATTAGATCTAACGGATTATTAATATGTTTAATGACTGGCATGTAGAGATCTATGTTCCTGGACTTTGGAATTGTGTTGAGGTATAAATTATTTTATGTCTTTATTGGCATGTTGTAGATCTCATGAAGTCCATATTGTGAGACATTATATAGGACTGATATAAGACTAATATAGACTTATATAGAACTGATATAAAGTTATATAGGATCGATATAAGGCTTCATAATTTGCTTCATGAGATATAAGGTATAGTGTTGCATGCTTGCTTCATGAGTTGTGAACATCGGACTACATGATTGGTCATAATATATCAGATAGATGGGTTCATGCTTGCTTCATGAGATATGAATATGGGGTTGCATTAATATTCAAAAGTACTTATATAAGACTTATGTAGGATTGCTATATACTAATATAAGACTAATATAACGTTGAAAATCAATGCATGAGATTAGTATGAGTTATATTAAGACAATCGATTAATATCTGTACATCGCTGAGTAAATTATTATTAGTATATATTCATGTGAATAAAATTCATGAGTATGAGATGGTTCTAACCATTAGAATATTTTGTCTTGTAGGAAAAAATTCATATGCCCTAACCTACAAGTAAAGAATGACATGGAGTCATTTGGATGGATTATCCCAAAAGAGATCAGGTTGAGAGGTTCCTACGTTTCTTAGGAAGAAGCTAGAATAAAATCCCTATTAATTATATTCGAAGAAATGTAAAGGCTCCTGAAGGTAATGTATTTATATTAAATATATTCATATATGTGTTAGATATAGAGGAGTATGAGTCTCCATGATGGAGGACTCAAATTTATGATTCTCACATCCTAGATGTTGAGAGGGAGAAGCTAGATTTGCTAGCTCAAAAGAAAAAACTGGAATCTATGTAGAAACTGGTTAAATTAACCTCCTGCTATGTAGAAACCATGCATGCTACTCATATTCAAAAGGAATATATATGTAAGAATCTTGGATGATTCTTAAGTATAGAGGTGTAACATGTAAGAATCTAAATGTGTTAGATATAGAGGAGTATGAGTCTTCGTGATGGAGGACTCGAATTTATGATTCTCACATCCTAGATGTTGAGAGGGAGAAGATAGATTTGCTAGATCCTGATAATAAAAAAAGATTAAAAAAAAAAACTAGTGCAACTGGTTAAATTAACCTCCTTCTATGTAGAAGCCATGTGTGGTACTCATAATCAAAAGGAATCTATATGTAAGAATCTTGGATGATTCTTAAGTTTAGAGGTGTAACAGTCATTGGATAATATTTTTTCTTCTGTTGAGGAAAAATGTTTAGTAGAGTTCTTGAAAGGATTCAAGAACAATGGATTGTAAATCCATTACCAAACACATGAAGTTAAATATGATTCTTATTCAAATTTGTAGGATCTCATAGATGCTAGATATACCTATGTATGTCCCAGGATCAGTCATATGCTTTACAATAAGTACATAGAATGTACAAAAAAGCATGTGTTTCATTACCTACTTGGTACATGTGTATGTGGATTCAGACATGTCTCGGTGAGTGAAAGTAAGTTTCACAGACATATGGATTCTTACTAGTTCAGTGATCAAGAAAGATCACATCAAAGATGTTGCTCCAGATAGAGCATGTTGTAAGGCAATAAATATTGACAAGGTTCATAGTCAGTTATATCTAAGACATGGTGTAGAAAGGAGTTGTGTAACTCCTGTATGTATCCATAGATGAGAAGTATTGCTATCATATTTACTAAACCTCTGTCTGGAACAAGCTTGGTATAATATGAAAGACTCCTCTAGTTGAAAAGGGAGTATTGACGTGGCTTCACAGGAAGTAGAAGATAAACTCCCCGCCAATTAGTCATGGTACATGACTCAGACAACCAAGGGTTGTGATACCTTGTGGAGAGAATCCACATGAATAGAGACATGGTCAAAGTCTCAGAGACTATCGATACTAAAAAAGAGTTATAGTCTGGATTGTCACAGAACAATTAAACCTATCAAAGAGGTAGTTGGGGTGCTATAGTATAAAGAGAAGAATCATTGAGAAAGTGATCAAGCCTCGAAGAACATCACAAAGAATGACAAGATCACATAGAACTTCTCTAGATAAAAGAATATTCTTGAAGTCAACAAATGTTGAAGATTGAAAGAAAAGATGAGACTTTCTTTCTTCCTGATATTATAAATTTGATGTATAATGTTGTATCATGGATTTAAAATCCATGGTTTTCAGTTTAGAGAAACAATATTCTGGATCAGATCCAGATGGTGCTACTATGTGTAAGTAGCAGATTGGTATCTTAAAGTACCTAGAAGACCTATTGTATTTTTATGATTGTGGATAAGAATATGTTTGAGCACCTTTGAGGTACATTAGAATAGGGTATTTATTGTATTTTGATACATGGTAGACCTATTATATAGCTTGGGATTATCTATGTGTATTGCGGTTAGTACTACATAAGCTAAATGTATTTTGCAGATAGTACTGCATGCTGAGGAGTAGTGTAGCTTGTGAAGCTACCTACTAGGGTGAAATACTTGAGCCTATAATTATTAGGTGTTAGTACTGAATCTTTCTACAAAAAACCATTGTCTTATGATATAACACATTGAGATGAAGTTTTACTAGAGAGAGGAAGTTGATGGTCTACCCTAGAATGCCGAAGTTGCAAAAATTGTTGGTTTGTGCTACCTTTAGTTTTACATTAAGGGAGAAGAATTAGGGTTTTCACGATGTCTTAGAATGGTCCTAGAATGGAGAGGACTTATGTTGTGGGGGAGAGATGTTTCACTAGCAGAGGCTAGGATAGTATATTGACAGGGAAGAGGTCTGCAAACGAAATTCCAAAAGAAGCAGAGAGCATGGAATATAACAGACAAGCATACATGCAGGAGTTATGGTTGCGCTCTTATACCGCTGTTAAAATCAAATATTAACTTCTGAATTGAATATCTTGTATTGATCTTAAATCCTTTATTATATAATAGAGAAGGACTGATATACTTCATCTTCATACATGTCCTTTGGACTTCTTGAAGACTATTCATCTTCTTAATAAAACTGAAAAAAGTATTTGCATTATTTATGAAACCTTAATCCATTCGGATTAAGTTTCTAACACTTTCATGAAATTCAGAATAATTCCTTTTCTAAAAGAAAACAACTAATATATTGCTTGCTGGGATTTTCAAATCACAAGAATCCAATACATTCATATAAATGGTTTAAATATAGTATTAAAAACATTACTATGTTATATCTAAATTAAAACAAACATAATATATCTATTGAACTATACAGGTAATAAAAGGTTAAGACAACCGCATACATTCTCTAGATTGAAATCAGACATGAGAGTATAAAAGAAATGGTAAAACCCCACAATATAACTTATATAATAATTACAATAAGTGTAAACTAACAAAACATGTGAAACTAATAGTTTACATTGTCCTGTTCTAGCAAGGAGCCAAAGGCTCCATAGGAACCCTTTAATCAAAATTCCTGACGGGGGGGGGGGGGGGGGGGG
>LPNX010122344.1:43548-89093 GCA_001517045.1 Pseudotsuga menziesii
TTGTACCTTTATTATTCCTCCTTCGGGAGATGTCCTTGATGTAATTGGTCATGTAAAACTCATGAGGTAAAGCCTCCATTGTAAGTCAGGTCAATAATACCACACAAGTATTTTATAAATTTTATTTTGAGTATTCCTAGATAGGTCGTCCCTACTTAAAGGACTAGGCCGACCTAGTTAAGTAATTGAGTCACTCACTTGATGAGTATAAATAGGTGAGGCGCCTCCCTCATTTACACATATCTCTCAGATAAGTAAGTGCACAAAAGAGAGAGTGAGGAGGTTCCCTAGAGAGAGGAAGTAGTTGGTATTATTCTTGGGTTGTTGACTGTGCTTGGTCTGATTCTATATCGAGGATTTTTTTTGGGGTTTTCAACATGGCCAAGAGGGTTTCCCAGGATAAATCTCCATGTCCTTTTGTCTTGATGTGCTTGTCTTTCTTTTAGTGATCCTATTGCATATGGTTACGATGTTATGATGAAAAATGTTTAAATTTCTTGTATAACCATTAAAACTCTAACTTGGTATCAGATCTACCTTGAAATAATTATTTGAGCAGTCATGACACTACTACGACTTCAACTACTGAAGTTTAGGGCTTCATGCTTGAAACCCAAGAAGGAAAAATATAGTCATCTGGGAATTTACAATACAAATTGACTTTAGTGAAGGATCAGGAGCTGAAACTCAGATATTTCAAAGTTGAGATATTGATATGCCTTGTGTATTATTTTTAGCCTCGTATTCGCTATACTTTAGGATATATGATCCCTTGAAAATAGGGTTCTAGCATATTCCAAAATTCAGTCTTAAACATGTGACCTAGGGATAAATGCTATATCTAGGGGTGGGAAGATCCAAATCAAATTTTGTAAGATGTTACAAAAAGGGAACAGACTGTAGTTTCTCTAGTGCGAGTTTCATAACCCGAAGTTGAAAAAGTGACATGTGGTAATCCGTACAAGTTCACTATACTGAACCAATCCATAAATAGATCACCTTGAGAAACTTAGAATAGGTTCCAATCAGTGAATCCAATATTTTTCTAACCTATGGGGTTGGATATAAGACAAATCATACTACCACGGGATGAATTTTTAGACCTTAAGGAGTAGACATTTTAGAGATACATCAAAATTAAGACCATGCAATTCAACATAAGAAAATTGAAGAAACTAGGGCATCAAATATTTTGCAGTTCTATCCATAGATTTGGGAAAAGATGTATACTTCTCAACTCTCCTTGAGGAGGCTCATTCTTATATCCAATCATATTTACAAGTCATTGAGGTTGAAAAGTTATGTTTTTTTTTGTCAAACCTTATGTCCACCAGAAGCAGTTTTCCATAAAAGCTTTGGATCAAGCATCCAGTTGAGACAATCTTTTTGGACCTGAAAACTTTTGTGCATGGAAGTATAGAGTTCTTATCATACTAGAAGAGCATGAGTTGGAAGATTATGTCAAAGGAGAAGTTGCATATCCAGAGGGAGATGAAGACAAAAGAAAAGCACAAGAAGAACTTGGTCAAAATCGAGAGGGAGTCTACCAAACAAAGAAAACATAAGTATTTGAATTATCATTTCCTGTATATCTAGTTCCTTAAATAATATTGTCCAGTTGAGTACACATTTATGTTCCTAGATTTAGGAAATGTATTATGCATGTTAGAGTGTTTGCATTGATGAACAATATCCTACTAATATGCATGTGATGGGTAAGTGGCTTATGGTGTTGTATAACTTTCCATTGCTACCTATGTATAATGAAACCTATTTGCTGACATAATGGGAGGAGTGCACACTCTTACTAATGTTCTGGTAGAGATGGAAGACATCTATAAATTTATCTTATGTATACGAGATATGTTAGATTTTAAACATTAAGCTAGCATATCATTAGGATCTTTAACTGACAGAGCAACAAGCACAGCAATCAAACACAAGAGACAATGAACATAGTGTTTTTCCTCGGGGAAACCATAAATGGAGAAAACCCCACAACTTCCTCAGAGATAGAATCAACACCAAATTGAAACCCAAAAACAGTAAGATGATCTCCCGACAACAGTAACCTCTTTCTTCCTTGCCCCAGTGTCTTTCTCTTCCTCAGCGATGCGCTACGACTGAGTGTGAGTGAGTGTGTGATAAATAGAGAGGATAGCTATCTATTTATACTAATTCCCGACTTGACTAAACCCAACTAGGGCCGACTTCACTAGGTGAGTCTAATAACCATAGTGCCTCGGAACTACGGGGACTTTAACCCTTAGACAATAGGAGAGTTAACCACCTTGACTTGACATGACTTGTTTACATTATAGAAACTTCCCGATAGGAACATCGGGGCATGACATGACTCAAGTACATTACAAATACATCCCGGAATAAACATCGGGTTACAATACATAAGAAATACAAGTGAATACATTCCGAAGTTACAATTACATCAACAAGATATGGATGAATGTTGTGTTGAAGCATTGTCTAAGATAGTTGCATATGTCTTTATGCATAAGAATTTGTCATTTGGAAATATAAAATGTTTCTAATCATACATTTGAATTTGACTTGCAGGAAATATCATGTGATGAAGAGTCATTGAAGAAGACTTAAAAATTTGCTACAACGTTTAATACAAGCAATCAAATTATCCTACACCTCACATGATTGATGAGCTTCATGACGGAGGGATAAGTCTTATTCTAGAAGCTGAAGAAGGATGATGCATACAATGCCATGATGACTTGGCCAAATTGTCAGATGGACTTGACATCAATATGACCTCTGTGAAGGAGGGAGCAATATCTGCCATGATGACCTGGAAGCAACATGTTCCATGATGACTTGGAAAAAGTGAGTGCCATGATGACTTGGTTAGGACATAACCATGCTGAATTGGTTCCCCAAGAATGCCATGCTGACTTGTCTAGGGGTGAGTGTCCCATAAACATAACCATACTGACTTGGTTCCCTAAGAATTCCATGCTGAATTGGCTAGGGATGAGTGTCCCATAAACATAACCATGCTGACTTGGTTCCCCGAGAATTCCATGCTGAATTGGCTAGGGGTGAGTGACCCATAGACATAACCATGTTGACTTGGTTCCCTGAGAATTCCATGCTGACTTGGATAGGGGTAAATGGGCTATAGACATAACCATGCTAACTTGGTTCCTGTCTGATGATCTTAGATGGTACATCTTGTGACGGGATGGTAAGACTCTCCATGACATCCTACGATGGGATAGAGAGAGATCCTCTGATGACAAGATCCTCTCATCCTGCGATGGGATGATGATCTTAGATAGGACATCCTGCTATAATATGGTAAGAATCTCCATGGCATCCTGCAATGGGATAGATAGAGCTCATAAGAGGATAAGATCCTCTCATCTTGCGATGGGATGATGATCTTAGACAATACATCCTGTGACAAGATGGTAAGACTCTCCATGACATCCTGCGATGGGATAAAGAGATCTCCCAAGATGATAAGAAGCTCTCATCCTACGATGGGATGATGATATTAGATAGGACATCCCGTGACAGGATGATAAGACTCTCCATGACATCCTACGACGGGATAAAGCGAGCTCCCAAGATGATAAGATCCTCTCATCCCATGACAAGATGATGATCTTAGACGTGACATCCTACGACGAGATGGTAAGATTCTCCTTGACATCCTGCGACGGGATAAAGATAGCTCCCAAGAGGGTAAGACCCTCTCATCTTACGATGGGATGATGATCTTAGATGGAACACCCTGTGACAGGGTGGGATGATGAGCTTAGATAGGACATTCCGCGAAAGGAAGCAGTCACATGCTGATGCTGATGCTCCAAATGATGATGATGATGTTACAATAGTCACATGCTAAAGATGATAATGATGCTCCAGTTGATGATGTTGATGTTCCAGTAGTCACATGTTGTTGATGATTCTCCAGATGATGATGATGGTGTTCCAACAGTCACATGCTTGCTGATGATGCTCCAAATGATGATGATGATGTTCCAACAGTCACATGCTGATGCTGATGATGATGCTCTAGAATGATGATGATGATTATGATGTTCCAGTAGTCACATGCTATTTTTGATGTTCCATATGATGATGATGATGATGATGATGTTCCATCAGTTATATGTCGATGTTGTCACTGATGATGATGTTCCAACAATCACATGTTGATGTTGATGATGGTGCTCCAAATGATGATGATGTTGTTGTTCCATGATGATGCTAATGATGACATTCCAGATGCATGATGCTGTTGTTCCAAACCTTCCTATGATATATAGATTCACCAATAATTTGTACAATTGTTGTTGTTGTAGAATATCTTCCTTGTAAAGAGGGAGTGTTAAGTAAATGTAACTTTGGAAGACATTCTATTGTATATTTATTATACATTTATTATTCCTCCTTCGGATAAGTCCTTGATGTAATTGGTCATGTAAAAGTTATGAGGTAAAACCTACGTTGTAAGTCGGGTCAATAGTACCCACAAAAGTATTTTATAAATGTTATTTTGAGTCTTCCTAGGTAGGACGACCCTAATTAAAGGACTAGGCCGACCTAGTTAGGTAATTGAGTCACTCACTTGATGAGTATAAATAGGTGAGGCACCTCCCTCATTTACACATATCTATCACACAAGTAAGTGCACAAGAGCGCGTGAGAGAGAGAGAGAGAGAGAGAGAGAGAGAGAGAGAGAGAGAGAGAGAGAGAGAGAGGNAGGAAGCTGTTGGTCTTATTCTTGGGGTTGTTCACCATACCTGTTCAAATTTTATATTGAGGAAGTTTTGCTGGGTTTTCTCCCCCAAGAGGGTTTCCCAGGATAAATTTGTCTGTTCTTTTGTCTTGTTGTGCTTGCCTTTCTTTCAGTGATCCTATTGCATATGGTTATGATGTTATGATGATAATTGTTTAAAGTTCTTGTATAACCATTAAAACTCTAATAGTTGAACTCAAGCCCATGTTGTAACTTAAAAACCTCATAACAAAGAGATATGCTTATTGGTTTCACACACAGCCGAGATAAAGAGACTATACATTTTGGTGTTAAAGAATGAGGACAAATAGGTCCAAAATTTGACTATAGATCAGTCTCGTTGAGAGTTAGGGTTTTAACTTGTAAGCATAGTTTTGTCCAATATCAACAATATCCTCTTAAATGACAAAGAATTTTGAAGAAATGAGGTAATGAAGGGTTTATACCTTCAATGAACAACGACAAGGTTGCCATTCACTTGCGAACATAGAACCTATGGGGATTAGAAGGACAACCCATAAAAAAGTAGAGAGATTAGGAATAAACTTTTAAAAAATTATAATATGAATAAAATATATACTTACCTCCATGTTGAGGAAATTGAAGCCTTGAATCTTGTTATTGATCTCCTCTTCTACTATTCTTGTAATCAGAGAAATGAATGCACATAGGAATTGTATCTAACAACTCAAAACATAAAAGAATAAGGGTTAAACCCTAAAAACCTTGAGTCTATTACTTGTTAGTTCTTGTAAGTAAATGAAAAACAAAAAAAAGGGGTAAATAATATGAGAGAGAATTTTACCCTCCAGGAGTTTACTTACAAATCTAGACAGGATGATATCTCTCCCTTCATATTGTGTAGTAGAACCCTTCAAATAGGTCAAATAAACACGAGTACAGCTGATAAGTAAAAATACAACTATGAGTTATAATCCTAACTCTAAGATCAAACAAGATAAACCTACAATCACATTTCATTTAGAAAAGGACCTGAGCATGTACAAGGACCAATGGATCATTACTTTAGCTTAATAAAACATATCAAATACTTATAAAATCCATAGGCTCTTCACATGACCTATTTTTTATAGACCCTATCAGAGTATAAACTGATTGTAACTACCCATAAACATAGGTAAAGGAATTAAAAAGAAGACTCTAAAACAAGGATACTAGAGTTTACTTGTTGCATGAGCTTGATGTGGTAAATCTCCATAATGAGAACACACCTTGTTAGTAAAATCATCAACAAACTGTATAATGACAAGCTCCCCTTCATTCAAACTAATAGAAAGTATGAGTGAACCAAAAACAAATCCATATGAAAAAATAAAGGAAGCAAGGATTGAATTCTGAGTTGAGGAGAAAACTAGGAAGCCCAAGAGAGAGTCATGGAGGGTTTTCAGCTCATACTAGAAGAGTGATAAACCGAAAGAGATCAAAGCTCGAGGCAATATTCTATAGACACATTCAACAACGAACTAACACCTTGCAAGTGTAAATAACACATATGGCCTTAACCTTACTTCCCATTTCACGAAGAATTCCGACGACAATACAAGTGTCCAATAAACCATAAAATTCATGTCAATGCCAAATCTAACAAGATGTGAACTAGTACAAGTAATTAATGTCGAGGAGATAATTCCATAGTTCAGATTATGAATTCACCATAAGTATGATAACTAATGGTTAATTAATGAATAAAATGCCCAAATACCTTTCATAGATCAACTCCCAACCTTACAAAGAGCATAAACTGTTTAAAGCAGGATTATCACTACGATTAATGATGCATAGGAATTACCTAAACCTTTGTTAAAGAAAACAAAGAGGTTCCATTATTGAGTTTGCATTTCAATAAATTGATGCAATACAATGGTGCCATTTGAATTGCAAACAACATTGTTGTGTACCAAGCCCAAATGTATATCAAACCTTATACAAACTTATAGTAGTCGTGACCCCTCCTTTAGGGTATTAAGCAAAATCACTTATAGCCTTTACCCGTCCTCTTTCCAATATTTCCTTATGATAGAATAAGTAAGTAAAAATTTCAATAAGCACTGAATAACAAATACAAGCATAAATTAAAACCTTGGTTAAAAGAACAAGTATTAAACACCAAAAGATTCTTATCAATTATGCTACTAAAAATTTTTCGCTAGAAAAAAAAACATGCAACTTGCTATTCATATTGAATCAAAGTTGCATATAACAACCTAAACATCATGTGGTATCAATCTTAACAAATTGAACATTAACTAGATTGGCTTCGAAAAACCTTTCAATCCTACTGATTGTATCAAAATGATGACAATCCATCCAAAAATACTCCACAATCAGTACTGGAGCATACCAGCAGAAATATTAAATGACTACTAACAAGATCAATTATGCTATTGAAATATTAACCAAATGTTTGATTAGAACAATAAAGGAAGTATCCAAACTTACTCTTGTATATAGGAAGGACGTACATAGGTTCTCACATGAAATATGGAGAGTTTATAAGATGTAAATTGCGTTCATTAAAACACAATGCTATAAACATCTAGCAAGGGAATATATAAAATAAATTAGTTAAATGCATATAAACGAATTGTAAGAGAGTTATTGAAATTAATTGATAAACAAAAAAACTATTGTCAAGTAGTAAATTGGAGGTGTAATATTTAGGAGTGTTGTATAAGGAGTAGGTTCCTTTAGTGAATAATAAATCTTTGTTAGCTAATTTATAAATGATAATTGTACATTTATCACTAGTGGGATGGATTGAGGTGAAAAAAGAAAGGGAAAAATGCAAGATTGAGGATTTCTTCAAATCTTGACTCATTGTAAAATATTTTTCATTGTTCTTTTAGGGAGCCATTTGATTGGTTATCTGTAAATGTCTTAAAAGCTTATCTATGTAATGCAATACACATATGAAAAATATGTGATTTTCTTGTGTCAAAGTTTTTGGTTTTTTCACTGTGTTGGAGTTTAATCTTATCCCAACATTTCAAGTGGACTCTCCACCCATCATCAAGTGGACTCTCCACCCATCATCAAAAGATCACATAAAGCTAAATGATGCAAAAAAAAATGCATGTGATTATATAAATATTGGAAGTGTATCCATTAGGATTGAGCAATAATTAATTTAAGAAAAATAAATGTGTAGGTCAATGAATTAACAAGAAGAAAAATAACCTTTTAAAAAATATAGAGAAAATGATAAACAACCTTTAAGAAATATGGAGAAGAAGAAAATTTGCCTTAACCAAATACGGAGAAGAAGAAAATAATGAGAAGAAAAAAACCTTTACTAAATATGGAAAAGAAGAAAATAACAACGAAGGGTGTTAATAAATAAATAAGGAGATTTAATTTATTAAATATGTTTTTTTCCCTTATTTATTAACATCATTCCTTGTTATCTTCTTCCATATATTTCTTAACGATTATTTTCTTCTCAATTTAAAAATTTTAAAACTTGCATATTCATTCTTCTTAAATTAATTATTTCTCAACTCAAATTGTTATACTTCCAATATCTATGTAATAATTTGCGCTATTTTCTACATCATTTTGCTTTATATGATCATTATGATGAGTGCCACTCGAAACATTAAGATAAAATTAAACTCCAATACAATAAGAAATCCATAACTTTGACCTAAGGAATGATTAATCTTGGTAAAACTCTTCATGTACAAAATGTGATTTCCATTCCTATTTATGAATATAAATTACAATTTTTTTCATCAAAAAGAGAAAAACAATTATATATTTATGACTCTTATTTATTTATTGTGTTACACATTATTATTATAATGTTTAACTATTTTTGTTTCTGCTCTTTTGGAGGAATGTAAGTTAGTAGTAGTTTTATTTGGCTATTTTTTAACAATCTTCTGGGCTCAAAGTTCTATAATTTTTATACTATTTTGTGGTTAGTTTTGTGAAATAGCCTATTTTGATCAACTCGTTCTTTTGAGAGACTTATCTTTATGGACATATTTTGAAAGATGATATGTGATAAGTATGAACTCTCTTCACTTTGATTCTCCATAACAAAGAACACATTTTGTTTCTTCTTGGAAATGTTTATCTTTAATTTCATTTCACATAAATTACATCTAAAAAGTTTATATTAGTGATGTAAAAAATTTCATTTCACATAAACTACATCTAAAAATGATTTTATGTTAGTGATTTTTATTTATATAATGTGTTACACATTATTATTACCATGCTTATGTTTATGATGAAATTTCATTACACATTAAGTATATCAAGAGAAATGATATGTACTTTTACATCGTGAATTGCAAAGATCAAGTCCATTACTAAAAGAAAGTGATAGGGAAATTTTTATGTGACATATAGAGGTAACCCTTTTATTTTTATTTTAAATTAATAATTAATGATTATAACATAACAATATTAATATAATCTATTTTAATTCTGAATTTTTTAAGTTGCAAGAGGTTAATATTTCATTTTTTCTAATCTTTCTTAACGCTTAATAAATTGATATATTCATAGGGTGCAATATGGCCAAACATGATTCTCTTCAACTACTCTCACTGTGGAGTATGGGCAACTCAATCTTTAATCAAGCTAATCCTTATCAATCCAGAGAGATTGTTAGACCATATTAAACATAGCCATACTTATCTATCTGAAGGTTACAATGTAGCTAGGTGTCAAATTGACGTCTATAATCTCCTTATTTGTGTGATGAAAAACCTCCTTTGCGTAGTGATTTCACTACTTAGTTTACAGAGGTGTACAAATCCTATCCCTCTTGATTCAAACCTATGACCTCTAAAAATGAAAGTTTATAGAGGTGTACATATCCTATCCTATCCCTCTTGATCCAAACTTATGACCTCTAAAAAAGAAACACATGTTTCCACTATTAAACCTTTTTGCACTATAAAACATTTAATTATATACATACATTTTACATCTTTAATTTAAATATTTCTAATAACTTTCGATTGACTTTTAATAACTATACAAAAGCCCATACCAATAAAACCCAACATTGCATTGATGTCCACTTTGTCAAACCAATGAGAAACCTTTTAAGTCACATCTTATTTATTATGGTACTTCTTAGCTCTTCATATGTGGCTTTTTACATATGTAATAGTAGTGGTGTCATCTAATTACCTAAGAAAATATATTGCTAAATGTTGTTAATATCATGTTATTAATTTTATTTAATGGTTAAATATGGTTTTGATTGATTTTATTGGTTTGTTAAATTTAATTTCTAGTAATAATAATAATTAATAAATTTATGATAATCTATTTACTAATATAATTTTTAGGAATAATAATAATTAGCAAATTTATGATAATATATTTCTACTTAAATATGATTAAATGAATATAATATAACAGATATATGTTGTAATTACCAATAAGATATATTCTTAATAGTTTATTGTACAAATTTAATACTTTATAGATGTGAAAAACTTTGTAATTGCACCATTTAACAACTATAAGAGGAAATCTATTTATTTCTTAAACATTATCTTTAGGAGAGGAACTTGAGTTGCTTTATTGTAGTGTTGACATTAAAAGGAAGACTAGTTCTTGCCAAATCCTTCACCAATAAAGAAAATAAGTAAGTGGTTGTTGGTAATTCATTCTTTAGATATATAATTACACTTTAACATCATATGGGCTCTTTGCTCTCTTTCACCTTCTTGCATTGCACTGTCATAGTTGTAACAATCTTCATTTCCCTTGCCATTGTGAGTTCACATTCTACATGCGCTATGTCAAATACTCTTTTTGTGTTCTTATGTCACACACACTTGTTTGTAGTGCTCTTGTAAGTTGCTCTATCTTCGATATGCATTTTCCACATGCATAATTTCTTTCATGGGCCTTCCTCAAACTCTTCCTCCATATCACACACTAACTACCATGCATGTTAGTCACACTTGCCATGCACATCTACTATCATGAACTTGAATTACATGCAACACACAACTTATCACCCTGCTCTCTCTTTGTGTGCATTCTTTGTGCATATGCTCACCTTGCACACTTCTTGTTACACAATCACTTCCATAACATTTGTTTTCCAAATTAGTTTCATCTTAATCACAAAAATTTATTGAAATAATATTTCCCTTACCACTTATTTTACATTTTACATCTTTAATAACTTAAAACTATTTTTACAACATAAATACCTTTCTATCAAAAATAAAAAACTACAATCAAAACACAATCCTATTCACTACAATCAATATAACAAATCACTATCCAACCCCTCTCCTTTTCATTATAGTGTCACGTACTTCCTTCATCCACCTTCCATTTAATCGTCTTTGTCACACTCATCTACACCACGCACGCTCGTGGACTTAGTTGTGCTGTCTCGTAATGAGAAAAGATGACGTGTATTAAAACTCAATTTTATAAAATAAAATTACTCTTTATATTAAAATAATGTTATGTCATTATCTATGATATATGCTGTCGTACAAAGATCATGGAAGCAAGCTGGCAACTTTAATCCTATGTCGACACGTGTCCATTTGTCAGTAGCAGCATATAAGAATATATCAGATAAAATTAAGACCATGAAATTAAACCAAAAAAACTCAATAAAAAAAAACTAAAGAAATGAGATTCTTGTGTTAAAGCGAACGGTAGCTGATGTCATCACTTGACCGGGAGTCCACTAAAACGTGCGCATATTTTGAGACTGGGCATTTCCAAGTCCGTCAGATTGTGGGGATGTGCACGATATTTAGTGAAGTTTTCTCTTTGTATCCATTGGCGAAGAGACGTGAAAGTTTCTTCGAGCTTCGAGGGTTTGCAATTCAATGATTCTTGGCATGGGAGTGGTGTGAAGGGATCGATCCTGGAGCGAATCTTGTCCCAGGAGCTTCCTGCGTTCAATTCTATTGAACTCGGCAGTTTTATTGACTTGAATCTTGGCCCTAGAGCTCCTGCGTTCAATTCTATTGAGCTCGGCGGTTTTATTAATTTTTTTTTCGGTTTCCATCGGCGGATTCTACTGTAAGATATTGTAAATTGGCGATAAAGAGGAAAAGCTTCGAATTGAATGTTTTCTTTGTGATTTCGCTGCGGTTTGTCTGGATTCGGCGTTCTTGTGGGATAGGTGGAGCGAGATTCGAACGCAGTGCTTGGCATATTTATCTGCCGGACGGATTTGGGAAAAATGTGGCGATGAAGGCTGGTGTGTCGGCATAAATTTATTTTGGATCTAGTCAACGGTAGGAGGTTGGGCGTTGCGAGGTTTGTGGGAGCAAATGAGTAGGGGAGGGCCTCCCGAACCCTTGGATTTCTTCATCTGGACTTCTGAGGTACTGCGTTGCTTCTTTCATGAATTTTTCATGCCCTGGTTTGCTTTGATTTTAGTGGAACGTTTCTAGGGAAATTATTTGAAGGAATTACAGTAAGGCGATCTCCGTTTACGGTGCAGTTTAGGATTTTTTTTGCAACACAAGTTATTATTTTATTAAAATGTATTGATTAGTTCCCGATTTTGTTTTGCTCATTTTCGGCAAATTGTGATCCTTATTTTTGTTTCTTTTGGATATTTAGGGCTGCAATTGCCAATTTATCGCTCAGTATATTTTCAAATTGCAATTTTTGCATTTTGATGTACTTTTTTAGCATGCGAAGCGTGAAAAAAATCTAGATCGTTTAACTTTGCTTCGGAAGTTTTCTATTTAGATGTATCCATTATCTTTTTTGAGTTTTCTTTGCTTTTAATGCTTTACTCAGCTTTGTTTGAAACGCACTATGCACACCCCCATTGCATATTTTATTCGTGCACTTTTTTCAGTCCCTTTGGCTGTTTCGACCACCAGTGGACATGGATATAAAAATCAAAGTAAATTAAAATAAATTTGCATATGCTTCCATGAAATTGGGATTTTGTAGAGCTATTACTGTTTTTTCAGATCGCACAAGTTTGTCTGCAGTGCCGGTTTCTGTTGTGTTGTTTTGCATCGAGCTGCGGTCTCTCAACGGGAAACTAGTTGTATGTAGCCTTTAGTTCATAGACGCCGCGTACCTGGTATCAGGGGCTGTTGCTATACAGCACCCTAATTTTTGTCCAGGATTTCTTCGGTAAGGAACAATGAAATTTTGCAGACTCAAATATAACCAGATGCCATAATAATCTAAACAAGATTGGACATATTCACGTCTGAGATTGATTTACAGGCAGTATTATTCCAAGAACAGATTTTTAACCTGTTTGACCCAAACTGCCAATCACTCATGGGCGCGAAGTTAATATCCATTTATTGCTTGCCACCACATTAGATAATGCCCACGAAATTTAAATCTTCCTCTCGGCATAGCGAACTCCCCTTTCTTAGAGTTCAACTGTTAAACTATAGGTCATTGGACGACAGTTTGCTGTTTTTAAGGTCCGAATCATTGTAAAATCACCAGACCCGACATCATTGGAGTTTCTGCATGTCAGAAAGTTGAATAAATCTTTATAATTTCTAGGAGTTGCATCTTCTCCACTGTGAACTGCAGTGGGTATTTTTTTCCTGCAGGTGCTGTATGCTTGATATTTTGTGTTATAACACTTAGTTTTGTGAGCTGTAGTACATTTTTATTTCGAGTTGCATAGCAGACGTTTTCTTGAGAGGCTCAACTTGTTCAAGAGATGGGCCCAGACTCCAAATACGACCCTCTGTGATGCCGAAGAGTAAGAGTTGACTTGTACTCAAGAAAAACTTGGGAGTTCTCGGGAAATTAGAAACTAAAAAAACACTAAGTTCTTGAAAAAAAAAATTCTTCTTTAATACGTCCCCATGATGCAACTTTTCCGTACTTATTTTAAAGCACACAAATGATACTACCTGCTACAAAACTCTATGGATTTTGGACAACTCATAGGTCTGCATAGTTTACTGGCAATTTGGGTCAGAAACATAAGCAAATTGAGTGCTTTCTGTTGTATTTTCTGTGTGTTTACATAGATAGATGATCGAGTCTGATTGGCTCAATCAATTTGACTTGTTTGACTTGCAAGTACTTGGAGGAGCTGGCTCCACTCGATTTCTTCAGAACACAGTCAAATTCAAGAGTCAACTTGGACTTGGGTGTTGAAGAGTCTTGTAATATCAAGATTCCATTTGTGATCTCCATGTGTGTTGAGAAGATAAAAATGAAATTGAACCTAACATATGGATTCGATAGTTCAATCCATATGAGCAAGTATGCATTTGCACATAAACAATGTTTTGCTAATTGTCCTCTTCAGATAAAAGCCCCCAACATTATGGCAGGAAAACATAGAAAAAACATTAAATTGCACTGGGTTGCTGTTATGAACGTAATTTTATAATCTGAACTGTAACTGAAAATTTTGATATGAATTTACTATCACTCGGACTATATTACCACTGTTATGAGCAAGCACCGAATCCTGCTAAGAGAACTAAAATCTAAAATTTGAAATCTGGATACTAAAGAAACCGTATATTGGGTAACTAACAAGGAAGTTAACTACAGCGAAAATTCAACATTTTTTAAGAGTACTAACTACAATGTGATGAACAATAAGTAGTGAAGCACCAGAGATTTCAGTCATAACTCCACACAGACTTAGAATAACAGCACTAAATCTTAGCAGGATATAGTTTCTAGCTGAACATCATATAACCCACGAAAAAAGCATGTCGAATGGACATCAACTCAGGCCAAATCCAAGGCAGTATCGAGGTGGTTTTTGGCCCAGATAATCTCTTCCATATTAAAGCCCCACTGTAATACTTAAGAGCCGTCTAATGGTCTACATCTTTTAGAAAGTTGGAGTTACAATCCTTGATGAGTGACACTTAGAGTTACTAAACACTGAGTCTAGGTGAATTTGCAAAAGATGCCATGAGTGAGAGGGACATAAAGGTGGCCATGCCTAACAGGAGCCATTCATGTGAGCATGCATTAGTAACTTCTTATGCTAAGGAAAGCAACAAAATGCTCCCAGTTTCATTAACTGAGCAGGCTATTTTTAAATATTGTAACAGTTTCATTTTTCTGTTGTACATAGCATAGAATGGCAAGGCATTCTTATACATCTTGCAAACTTCATTTTATAAGTAACTTTACATTAATAGATGAGCTTTGATGAGGGCAAGTTTGCAGGATGGATATGATTTTTGCTAGGCATGTTTGATTTATCTCATTCGAAATGTCTTTG
The DNA here is from genome assembly GCA_001517045.1 of Pseudotsuga menziesii. Lineage (NCBI taxonomy): Eukaryota > Viridiplantae > Streptophyta > Pinopsida > Pinales > Pinaceae > Pseudotsuga > Pseudotsuga menziesii. The sequence goes on from LPNX010122344.1 coordinate 58,542, forward strand.
ACAGTCATAGCAGATATTTGCAATATGCTTCATTTTGTAGTTTCCTAATCATGGCACAAGTTTATCTCTGGCTGCTTCTGAAGCATAGGAAATTTATCAATTTACCCAAATTTGACATGTGGAAGTCTTATTCAGGATGTTGGGGTATGGTTGGATGATATTGGTCTTGGCAGTTACAGACAGATTTTCAAAGAGAATGGTGTTAATGGAGAGTATTTGGATAGTTTATCAACATTTACCACTGAGCAGATTTTGCGGTTTATTAGGAGGTGTCACATGAAATGGGGCGATTTTATAACTTTGTGCAAAGAACTCCGACATATCAAAGGTTAGCACCATATGGTATTTATGTTTACATGTTAAAATTGCATACCCAGGACCGTTGGTGAGCCATTACTAGTTATTTTTCTTTGTTACCATTGCCTAATACGAGGTGCAAGGATTGAGAAGCCTTTTATATGTCTATCTTTTAAGTTTGGTGTGATTGACTGATTCTGGTTTACCTGTGTTGTGGGACATGGGTTGCTTGTTTTCACTCCAGTGGCATGCTTGAAAGGTGAGCAAGAAGTTCGTAGGCCTTGGTGGGCGCCCTCCTGCCTCTCAGCAGTTTTTGTCAAGGTTGCAAAGCATAATCGACAGTCTCGAGTTGTGTCATTGAAAGTTGACCCATGAGACTGGCCAAGAAGATACGCTTGGGAAAATTGATTCACATGGAAAAAGGTGTTACTGCATTCGTTTATGTATTCTTTTCATCCTTGTTGCAATCTTCATTTTTCTTTTCAAGGAGGCAATTCCTATTCATGAATCTCAGATGTGTATAGACTCTAGAGGGACTTCATGCACGTCATATGTCCCCTTATGCTGAGAACAACATATTTACTATGACATTTCCAAGTGAAGTCTAAGCCAATATAAATAGTTGATTTTTCGTTCTCTTCTTTGTTGCACCTTGGATTGTTCTTTTGTTGGAGCGGTTCTTAAAGTGGAGGTATATGCACACTAGAAATAGTAGTGGAATTATGATTATATTGATACTACAGGAAGAACTTCAACTTATTAGAAGCAAGTCTGATGATCCCATCTCCAAGATGAGAAAATCAAATGGTTAAGCTTTGTATTATATAGTTCGCCACATTTTCAAATCCATAACAGATCAGGCCCTTTGTTTGTAACCCATGGGCTTGAGTTTGTCTTGACTCTTTTACAAAAGCTAATGTAGAAACTGAATTTTAACCAGATATCCGTTTAATAAGGGTAAACAGTAATTGATTCTCGTGCATAGTTTTTCTACTGCAATTTAATAACATTTCTTGATGGTGTATTTTAATGCTGAAGTTACACATTGTATTTTTAAAAACTCAAATGAGACCTGGCTCTGGTTTGTTAGCCGTAGGCTTGAGTATGCCTTTTCTAAAGATGTTGAATTAGAAATTGAGTTTATACATTGTGTTTAATTATTAAAGTCAGTTAATAGTAAATGCTTCTAGTCTTGGTGCTTATTTTTTTAAATTGCACTTGAAGCATATTTCTTGATGGTGTCTCCTTTGCTGAAGTTATACATTATTGATGCTAACTTATTCTTGGTGTATGAAACATCAGAAATTGCAGAGATTCGTATGCCTATATTTTTCTGTTAAAAGTTTCTCAACAATAAATCTTGTACATTGAATCTTTTAAACTCTCGATAAACAAATTATAGGACTACAAATCACAAATATAACCTTCTTGCACTACATCTATGAGGGAATCTTTTTGCAAAAAAATTATATCCATATTACCTTTCAAGTATTTGCAATTTTTTTGGTTATAGAGCTCATGTTAGAAACAAAGTTGGCAGAACACCCAGTCCTGTAACGGTCCAAGCTATGGAATAATAATTTCAACATGGAATGTTTTATGCAGTGTTCACTTTTTTATCTCATGAATATGGAGCAGTTAATGTTAAATGTCTGGTGGCATTCAAGATGTATCACTATGAAAAATTACTAAGTCATGCTGTGTCCTCTCTTTTGATGTTGTTTCAAGTTGCTATTGCTAAGTTTTTATTCACATTGAAGCTGACACAGTAACTTTAATAACGCATGGTTCTAAATACAGTAAAAGTTTTAAATCTAACAGAAAATGGTTAGCTACTGTCAAAGATCGATGTATAGCTCCAAATATGTGGAAGGATCTGAATTAACACGGAAGTCTAGATGCTCATTGGTGTCCTGGTTCTCCTCCTTTTTATATCTGCATTTCTCTATTCTAATGTTTTCCAGATTTTGACCACGACATTTCTCTTTATTTCCCTTATGACACCTTACCAGTAAACAGAAGGACAAGGTTAACTGCCCTGCTATATTTTTTAAGCACAAATCATTCTGTATAGGAAAAATCTGAAAATTTTGCACCTGTTTCCATTGGAATTGTCCAAATAATCATTTTGAGAGTTGATGTTCATAACTTGACAGACAATGAAAGTCTCTTGTTCACTGACTGTTCAATTAAATAGCATGCTTACTTTCTCCAGTTTTTCACTTTCTGAGTTTTCCTGCCTCTAGTTATCTGGCACTGGCATAGGTTAGCAGAGTGCATAATTACTTAGGTCATTCAATGGTTCTCGATATGTCTCCAAAGTTTCTGTGGAATTCAAGTTTTCTTTCAGACTTTGACTTTGAAGCTTGAGCAAGGTGAATCTATTCCCAACCAAAATGAGCTAAATCTATTACCATCTAAAACCTGGGCTAATGCACTATATAGTATATAACAAGAACCATTATTCTACACAGTATTCCCTTATTATGATGCGGTGTTGCATCTTAATCTCAGTAAATAATGATTTCATAAAAGGACTAAAAGTATGTGTTTGACAATGGTGATAGAGAATGCTTCTTCTTCGCATTAGATGTTTGATGATTGCATAAGATTATAAGATGGTAAGGTAGCGACTAGGGCTTTTGTTTAATTCTCTCTCTGTTCAAATGTGTGATGATTTCATAGAAGGACTAAAAGTATGTGTTTGACAATGGTGATAGAGAATGATTCTTCTTCGCATTAGATGTTTGATGATTGCATAAGATTATAAGATGGTAAGGTAGTGACTAGGGCTTTTGTTTAATTCTCTCTCCCTTAAAATGTGTGATTAGGAGGCCATTAAGGAGATACAGCTGTATATGTGGAAGGTCCAATCCATGTTATTCATAGGGTTATCTGATAAATCTTATTCGGATGCCAGCCATTAGGAGCTGTATGGGTGAAGAGCTCATTTATTTATTTAGTACAAGTCTAGAAGTTTTAGTGACATCAATTCATCTCAGATTCTCAACAGGCCACTTGGAGTGCTTGAATCGGCAATCATTTGATTGTGGCAAAACTACCTTCCTTGCGGTGATAAACCAGCCTAATCCTTCTTTGCATTAGACGCTTCAAATGTCTAATCTGCTATGTATCCCTGTTCAGTCATTGTTTGATGCTAGAGTGTAGGGCCACTAGCAGCCCAAACCTCATTACTCCAAAGCACATCAAGTGGAGTTGTCTTTTTATCTGTTGAGCTATTCGGGGAACATATTTATTGGCCCATCACTACATATTTTCTAAAAACATGAGAGACGTGAACTTGTCGATGGGGGAAGGGGGATGTGAGTTTCAGGAGGAATCTTATTGTGTTAGTTGATAGGAATTCTGGGTAGGAGGATATAAGTCTTCTTTTGGTTTTACTGTAATTGTGCTGAGAAGCACATTCTACAGCCCAGTATGGGAGAGATGCGTAACGGAATGTGGCACTAATTTGAGCATATGGTGCTGAGAAGCACATTCTACAGCTCAGTACGAGAAAGATGTGTAATGTAATGTAACACTAATGTCAGCATTTGTTGACATTTTTATATAGAAAAAATATATTACTTATATTTTAATATTATATTAATAGTCTAACAATACACCAGCCAAATGTAAATGAATTTATATCCATCGTAACCCCAAATTTTTTCTGCATTTGCAACTCAGAATGGTGTGCACCTCGGTCACTGTTTGATGCTAGAATGTAGGGCCACTAGCAGCCCAAAACCTCATTATTCCAAAGAAGGCCAATGTGGAGTTGTCTGTTATTCTTTCAAGCTATTTGGGGAACATATTTATTGGTCCATCATTACATGTCTTCGAAAAACAGGAGACATTAACTGCGGGGGTTTCATGGGGAATCTTATTCAGTTAGTTGATAGTTCTGGGTAGGATAGAACTCTATATTTTTTGTTTTACTGTGATTGAGTAGAGAAGTGCATTCCACAGCCCAGTATGAGTATGAAAAAGAGGTGTAATGTAATATAACACTGATGTCAGCAAATGTAGACATTTTTACATGGAAAAGATATATTACTTGTATTTTAATATTATATTAATAATATAATATAATATTATGTTAACCAAATGTAAATGAGCTTAGCTCCAGCTTAATCTCAAATTTATTAAGCCCCAAGATTTTGCACCTCAAAGTATTTGAATGTTATACAAACTGTGGGTGTGATCTGAATCATCTGAAGAATCCAATGTGGGTGTGGCACTCCTGAAATATGAATCGGGGATTCAGAACCCTAATTTAATTTAATTTAATTTTATAAATATATATATTTGAAGTTTTAATTTTCTATTGAAAATTTGAAAACAAAAAAATAAAATCTAAAATGATTCAGAACATCATGGATTCTTGGATTATAATTTATTCAATCATTCATAACATCATAGTGAAAACCTAGGTTAACAACTGCAAACATGTGAAAGTGATACTCAATCTTCCTACAGTCACGGTTATTACTATATGATATGCTTCCAAGGGAAATATTGTCAAATTTCCAAATGAATTCACTTGATAAAGCCTCGTTTATGTACACTTTTACATGTACAGCTCATTCTTTCTTGCATCACTCCGGTGAAAAATAATAACCCTACAACTTAGGTAGATTAACTTCACCTCCGGCTTTTATAGAGGTGGTTTACATCAGTTTTGAAAACAAATACCAACAAAATGAAAATATGCACACAAATATTGACCAAGCAGTGTACAATCCTTGTTACTAAGAATCAATAATTTTACATAGCAACAATCAGATTTTCTTTGACCTCGGAGATCCCTGAATTATGCTTGAAGCTGCCATGCCAAACACTCGCTTGTATAGGGAGAGCCTACTGTTGGAACAAGATAGCATGGTTCTATTACAGAGTACTTTGATCAAGCATGGAAAATGTTTCTTTGGCATTACACAGATCTTGAGAACATTCCCAAATTAACTCGTACTGGCATCATTTCAAGCCGTTATAGTAGCCTATGCTGCTTCAGGAATCTATGGAAGTGAGGTTGCATCATGTGCATATAAATGCCATTCTTTGCTACTAGAAAATCATGATTTAACAAGCATACAACAAAATGTTTTATTGTATATGCTAAAGCAAAATACTTTGCTATGCATGCATACACAGCAAATTCTTTGCAGTGTAGGCTAACCAACATACATGGCAAAATACTCGAGCATACACAACAAAGCATATTGTTGTGTATGCTAAAACAAAATACTCAGACATACACAGCAAAGTAATTTCTTGTGTGTGCTCAAGCAAAATACTTTGCTGTGTGTACTTTTAGCATACATGACAAAAATACTTTGCTGTGTATGCTTGAGTATTTGGCTTTAGCTTACACAACAACAAATTACCTATAACCTAAGTTCCAACTAAAGTAATGAAGACATGTATAACATACTTTAGTCCAATCGCTCCGCAGTGATGCCTGTTTGCCTTTGGTGGATGACTGCTGTTGCTTGCTCTTGCACATGGAAACCCTTGATTGATCACTGCACAATGGAAATCCTCAAACCTTGGTCAATCGGTGCAAGTGCAAACTCCTCTGCTCTCATACAATGTGTGGGTTGCAATACTAGGTTAATCTCCTTTGGCTTTCATTAGCTAAGTAAGCAAGTGCTTGGGATCTTTAGAGGCCTTTCTGATGCCCCTTTTTATCATTTTTATGTGAGTTATTATTTGAGTTTCAAGTTGTAATAGGAAACTATTCACATTGGAGGAAACGTTTCCCCTAATATTGGAACCACATCCTATATGTCAGGATCTGGATCTTACGATTGGAAGTAGATCTTTCAGAAAAAATGGCCAAATACTGAAGAATCAGATCTATATCGACGAATTTTCGATTCTTGGACAATTCAAATCCAGGTATGGGGATAGGATAGCAGAATCTGTTAACTCTCATTTGATCCCTCAGTGCTTGATAGATCCAGGATTAAGACAGACCTAGACTGCCATTTTTCAGGTGGATGATGTTTAAACACTCCTTTTGCACTGCTTAAAAATTTATGTTTTTGAATTGTTGTTGCTGAAAACCCCTATTTCATCACCAGTGTACTGGTGATTCTTTTTTTCTAGGCTGCTGTAGTCGTAAAATTTTGTTCTGTGCTATATTTTTATTTTAAATTTCAATCAACATTTAATGTTTGGAATGATTAGCACTGATTGTGCAGATCACTTGTACCAGATTTAGTAAAGATGGACAGGTTTGTAGGGCTACAATAATGAATTGAATCAATTTGGCATTAGAGCACAGTGTGAGCGAGAGGATAATTCAATTCAATTTGGGAAGTGTTATCAGATGAACTAGTAGGGCTAGTATCCGATGAACAAATGTACAGAGAAAGGGTCCACTGTCACTTTAGTCACTCCTCCAAACTACTTTGGAGTGTCGTAACCTCCAAGGGGAGAGCCCTTTTATGATCTGCAAGACACTTATGACAAAGAAAACTGTCTTCTGAATAACCAAGTTAGCGACCAGTGCCTTTAATCAATGAGATTCTATGAATGAAGAAGACATACTACTTAGATTTAGTACTTGTAGATGCAAATGTAGATGATACCAAGTCAATATGTTCAATCCAAAGACACGCAAACTAGTGATAGATGTCATTCAATAACACTATAGCACATAAGAGATCATTCACCAATAACAATAGATCATCAACCACATAAACATATACCATTCAATATGTGTGTAATGACAACAATATATTACCAACCAATCACATTTCAATGGAAAATATGACGACTGATGTAATTGCAGAAGCTATATGTCAGTCCCCTTTTATGATAGTTAGAGTGATTCTTATGAAACCAAGGAAGATGTATGAGATTAGGTTTTATGCAATTTAAGTACACCACATTACTTCCACCTTTTTGTCACAATTGTTAGCAATGCATTACTGTCAAAATCTATGCAATAAGTGTATGTTTTCAGACTGTATGTAAGCAAAAGATATGTAATTTCAGACCCTGGAATCACCAATAAAAGGACAGCCAATAAGGAGTAGCAAGTTTCAATTCTATGCAATAAGTGTATGTTTTCAGACTGTATGTAAGCAAAAGATATGTAATTTCAGACCTTGGAATCACCAATAAAAGGACAGCCAATAAGCAGTAGCAAGTTTCAATTAATGACTGCCTTTGGTTCGTCTTTTGTTTAAGTTTGAGGACTGTTAAACTTTTGAAAGTCTGCAATATTTTGCAGCTTGTGGCAGCGGTAGTTTTAGAGCTACTAAAGGTTGTTTCAGCCCTAATTTGGACAACCCAAAGGAAGCTTGAGGAGGGGGGTGACAGGGAAAGTAGGGTTGTAGGGTAGGTTAGGTTAGTGTAAGAGCTAGGGTTTTGGGACTGTTCTATGTTTTTTTTAGAAATTTAAATGATTTTTGGGATTTTTAGTGCACCTAAAATCCCCCCAGGAGACAAAAAGGGCAGGCCAAATTTATAGAAAGAAGGGCCGAAATTTTAGGGAGGCCAAAAATTTGAAAAAAAACTATTTTTTTTTTTATTTTCTAGGGTTTTAAACGTAAAATTACATACCTAAATTTAATCTAATCTACCATGCAAAATGCAAGAATTAAAAATGCAAACCTAAAAATGATATTTACAAATGTACAACTAGGGTTTTTAGGTAGAAAAGATGGACAAACGTAGGGTTTTAATGGATATTACTATTAAACCGTGGCCTAGAGGAAGGTGACCAACCTTTTTTTGGAGTTCTTTCTCCTTGTCAACTAGGTTAGGGTTCTTGAAACAACTTCTAAACTTCGTTTCAAGAGCCTAAACTAAGGAAAAGTTGAGATCCAGGGTATTCTTAGCTTTAGGGATACCATTCAATCATGCAAGAAGCAAGATTTACCTACCATTCATCAAGCAAGACTAGAGCATCCAACTTCATCCACGAGAGCAAGAGAAAAACCCTTCAAGAAGTGCGCATTACTCGAAGAGACTATCTTGGGTAAAAAAATAACATAATGAAGTTTTGTTCCATAAGTTGTGATTTGAAATGAAGTGAGAGCTTATTTATAGCCCCTCGCACTCACTTTTACAATATAACCAGGTCGACATGCCTTAAAATGTCAATTTGAGATTATAAAATGTCAACTTAAAATTATCACATAAAATAATATAAAATAATCAAATATGTGGGTAACTTGGGGGCATTTTTTCTAGAGTTTGCCCACAAATTACTAAAATACCTACAAAAAGCAAATTACTCCGAACTGAAGGTTGGAGTAAGTAGGTGTGGCACGTCATTTCCAACCTAACCCCAACAATGACGATAATCCCTCAACACCCCCCCAAAACAAGCAATACGACTTGGTGGAGATGATGACATCATCGATGGAAGAGGCTTAAGGGGAGAGGGCACTACTCTAGAAAAGGACTAGGAGGGTACCTGAGGTGACTTAGAAGAGAGACAAAAGCCTCACAGTTGAAAGAAATGTCACCGGAGTAATGAAACAAGTGGGGGGTCATGTGACCCAATGATATACCCCTAGGAGCTTTGGACACCAAACCCATGGTTAGAAACCCCAACAAAGGGCAGTCAACAATGCCACGACACTGTAGTACTCCTAAAGACAAAACCAAAGGGTCTGGCCATAACCACCCCCCATAAAATGCAAGATAACACCCCTCTTGGTCTGAAAAAAAATGACCCTCTCCTCTTAGGGACACATATGAAGGTGTGCTAGTACTGGTACCACGTAACACTAGCTCCAATTGCGGAACGAGTGCTCTTCCTAGGAGTGCTCGAGAAACTGTGAATCTTCTGGTACATGTAGACCTACACACACATCAAATATCCAAAGAGATCAACAACATCATGAGGCAGACATTTTCGTCCTTCCTTGCTCAATATAATGAAATGCAAGTAGCTAAACATGATGAACAACAAATGCAGTGCAAAGGTAATAGTATATGCCTAGACTTAAATGAAACTAAACCTACCTACGCTAAACATGATAACCAAAATGGGATAAGTAAAATCATACCACCAATGTAGCCAGCTGAGCAGGTAATTCATAGTTGAACTCTTTCCTTTGTCTTTAGAGACAATCCATGATAATATATCATCAGTGGTAAGCTGAATATGTACCAAGACTTCCATCAGGATGGGCAATGAAGGTTGGATGGATGCAGGAACCTGGAAGCCTTGATATTGATGCCACATAGAGGGATTTCTCTGCCAGGCTTCATTTATCCATGCTTCTATTGGACTTATGTATGGGCCACTTCCATCATACATTGACATTGAGGAAGAATTTTGCACAAAACTGGTCATCTGATTTTGAACTTGAGAGACCATTTGCAAAGGTGAGCCATAGAAATATTTAGGATTTGTTTCGAGGGTTAGTTGTAACATATTCCTGTACTTGTTCAAACATTCTTTTGGACATAGAAGCACATTTTTCATCTTTGGAATATTTATGTTAGTACTTTCAAATATTCTATACAATTTTGAAACTGTCAACCATAAGATTCATACCTTCATGCTTCAACTGAAAAGATAAACAATAAAGGCTACAAAACTAATGAGTGAAAACCATACCTACTCACATACCTATATTGGTTATGTTGAAATGCATCATTGGAAACTTACTGATACTGGTCAGAAAGGGCATATCAACTTTTGCAGAACTTGCAGCAAGATAGTGCTGGAAGTGTTGATTTGGGGACATCATTGATGGGAAAGTAGTGGGATCCTTTTTCACATGACAATCATCAACAGGAACTACATCTCGTACTACTCCATCATCAAGGAACACAACAAAAGGGTTAATCCATTCTTCATTGATGACAGGGAAATTCTTTTCCCACACACGCGAGGGAGAGGGTCCACTATGATGCTGCAAGGTATTGAAGAATTGTATATCAGTGGACCAAGGAACTTCTAGTAATTTTTGTCCTCTATAAACCTGTTATTTTCTTCCAAGAGAGCCAAAATATCATAAGAAACTGTAATATGAGGATATGGAGAACTCACCATTTCTTTATGTTCTTCAGTTTCTTCAACTAGGGCTTCTTGGCCTTCATTTTCTGGAGGAATTTTAGTTTTGTCTTCAGGAATCCCTTCATCACTGGGCATAAGGGCCATGATGTCAGTTACCAATTCTTGAACAATAGATTCTTCAAGAAAACCTTTTGAGCGTTGATCTTCATCATAAACTCCATCATCAAGGAGTGCTTCATGCTCTTCTGAGACCTGTTTGTTAATATCTGTATGCTCGTCCTTTATAATCTTTAGGATTTCTTTCTTAGTATTGGAATCCCATTGATCGTAGAATGCCTCAACCAGTTGTTGAATGGAATTATCCCCTTAGGAAGGAGTCCATCGTACCAAGCACCCACATCCCGATTCCCTCCCAAACCAAAGGCCATTACAAATAACTACATAATGGTATCCTCGTTTGTGATATCCCATGCGACAAGACTTCTTTGAACTTTGTAACGTGTGCTGTAACGATATCTTCACCTTTTTGGAATGTCGGAATAAATTTAAAACAACGATGCTTGTCAAACTTATTTAGGTATCTTGGAATGTTTGAGCTCGAGAACACTTGCTTTGAACTTCTTTATATTTTCTTCAGTGGAGTCACCTACAAAGTTATCATTTAACAAAATTTTATGCAACAACAAAGCAAAGCATACCTCTTGGTCTTGTTCTTGCAAAAAAATTGTTTTGATTTTCTTCAGTGGAGTCATCAGGAGAGACTTGTTAGGTTAAACAAATCTCACCAAAGTACATAACAAGAAGCATACATGATTGATGGTCTAAGTTCTTTGTGGAGTCGCCAGATAAGCTTGCAAGATTAGTCATTTCTAGAAAAATATATGCAATCATGTAAACACATAATTAAGACTTACCAACAATGTCGTTCTTGCCCGGATAAGTCACCTCAACAAATTTGAGATCCCCGAGAACGATGCCAAAAATGTTACTGGATGAACTAGCAGTGCTAGTATTTGATAAACAAATGCACGGAGAAAGGGACCACTGTCACCTTAGTCACTCATCCAAACTACTTTGGAGTGTCGTAACCTCCAAGGGGAGAGCCCTTTTATGATATGAAAGACACTTGTGACAAAGAAAACCATGTCTTATGGATAACCAAGTTAGTGACTAGTGCCTTTAATCAATGAGACTATATGAATGAAGAAGACATACAACTTAGATTTAGTGCTTGTAGATGCAAATGTAGATGATACCAAGTCAATGTGTTCAATCCAAAGATATACAAACTAGTGATAGATGGCATTCAATAACATTATAGCACATAAGAAATCATTCACCAATAACAATAGACCATCAACCACATACTCATATACCATTCAATATGTGTGTAATGACAACGGTATATAATCAACCAATCACATTTCAATGGAAAATATGAGGACTGATGTAATTGCAACAAAAATATGGCAGTTAGAGGGATTTTTACGAAACCAAGGAAGATGCATGAGATTAGATTTTATGCAATTTAAGTACACCACACTACTTCCACCTCTTTATCACAACTATTAGCAATGCATGACTTTCAACATCTATGCAATACATGTATGTTTTCAGACTGTATGTAAGCAAAATATATGTAGTTTTAGACCTTGAAATCACCAATAAAATGACAACCAATAAGCAGTAGCAAGTTTCAATTAATGACCGACTTCGGTTCGTTGTCTTGTGTAAGTTTAAGGACTGTCAACTTTTGATAGTCTACAATATTTTGCAGCTTGTGGCAGCGGTAGTTTTAGGTCTACTAAAGGTTGTTTCAACCCTAATTTGGACAACCCAAAGGAAGGCCGAGTAGGGGGAGGAAGATGAGGGTTGTAGGGCAGGTTAGGTTAGTGTAAAAGCTAGGGTTTTGGGATTGTTCTATTTTTTTTTTAGAAATTTAAATGATTTTTGGGATTTTTAGGGCTCCTAAAATTTTTCCCTAGGGATTCTAAGAACAAAAAGGACAGGCCAAATTTATAGGAAGAAGGGGCAAAATTTTAGTGAGGCAAAAAATTTGATTTTTTAAGGGTTTTAAACATAAAATTACATACGTAAATTTTACCTAATGTACCATGTAAAATGCAATAATTAAAAATGAAAAAACCTAAAAATAATATTTACAAATGTACAACTAGGGTTTTTAGGTATAAAAAATGAACGAACTTAGGGTTGTAATAAATATTACCCTTAAACCCTAGCCTAGAGGAAGGTTGGTCACCTTCCTCTTGGAGTTCTTTCTCCTTCTCAACTATATTAAGGCTTCTTGAAACAACTTCTAAAGCTCATTTAAGACCCTAAACTAGGGCAAAGTTGGAGATCCAAGGATAAACTATGTAAAACCTCCTCTTAGGAGCATTTTTACTATGCTAAGGGGATAGAAAGTAGACAAATGACCCTATTCAAAGAGAATACAACATTAGGGCTACCATTCAACCATTCAAGAAGAAATATTTACCTACCATTCATCAAGCAAGACTAAAAATGGAGTGGACTTACTTGAGCATGAGTTCTTCTAACCATTATAGCATCCACAAAGCATTAGCAAACCAAAGAGAGCATCCAATTTCATCCACAAGAGCAAGAGAAGAACCCTCCAAGAGGCGTGCATCACTCCAAGAGATTATCTTGGGTAAAAAATTAACATAATGAAGTTTTTTCCCACAAGTTGTGATTTGAAATGTAGTGTGGAGAGCTTATTTATAGCCTCTCACACTCACTTTTACAATATAACCAGGCGGCATGCCTTAAGATGTCAATTTGAAATTATAAAATGTCAACTTAAAATTATAACATAAAATAATATAAAATAATAAAATCCATGGGTAACTAGGGGCATTTTCCCTAGAGTTTACCAAAACATGACTAAAATGACTAAAAATAAGCAAATTACTTCGAACTGAAGGCTGGAGTATGTAGTGGGGGGGGGGGAGCGTCATGCCCCATCTAACCCCAACAATGTTGATAATACCTCAATGCCCCCCTAAAACAAGCAATATGACTTGGTGGAGATGATGACGTCATTAGTGGAACAAACCCAAGGAGAGAGGGCACTAATATGCGAAAGGACCAGGAGGGTGCCTGAGGTGACCTGGAAGAGAGACACAAACCTCACAACTGAAAGAAATGTCACCAGAGTAACCAAACAAGTTGGGAGTCATGTGACCCATTGATATACCCCTAGGAGCCCCAAACACCAATTCCAGGGTTAAAAAACCCAACAAAGGGTAGTCAACGGTGCCACTAAGCCATAGTAATCCTAAAGACAAAACCAAAGGGTCTAGTCATAACCATCCCCTAGAAAATGCAAGATAACACCCCTCCTTTTTTGAGAAAAATGACCCTCTCCCCCTAGGGACACATCTGAAGGTGCGTTGGTATTGGTACCACGTAACATGAAGGATAGGAAGAAGGAACACAAGATGGGAGAAATATTAGTGAAGAATTCCTCAGTTGGTTAGAAGCACTGGATTCTAGACTATACCATGGTGATTTTGAAAAGGGACACGAGAACTATGGAGCTCATGAAGTTGGGGTAATTTATCCCGTGGAACACTGATTGAGGCTATCTCTAAGAAAGGGTCAAAAGTGCAATACCCCATTTGTTAAGCACTAGACTTCTGATCCTTCATGTGACTTATGTTATTTCGCATTATGGACTTATAATATTTTATATGATTGTGGACTTATGATCCTTTGCATGATTAATGTGATTGCGGACTTATGATTATTGTTGGATAACATGACTTTGGACTTTGGCACTATTATTTATGTTAATGTTATTACTAACATCTTTGCTATCTTCGAATGTTGTTACTATTGATTAAATAAACAATTGGCTTAGCAAAGCAAACTAAAAGAGTATGGGGGACCATGTATTCCACAAATTGAGGGGGAATGGGGACATCCTAGCACCTTATAACTTGTTGTTGGCTTACGTTTGTCCATCCCAATTCATATTTTCACCTTGGTGAGATTAATAATGTTTGTCACCCAAACCTTATACAATGGACCCTATTCTCACTATTTATGGACTATGGAGTTAATGTTGCATCTTTTGCACACCTTAGTGGGCCCCACTTTCTTGGGGATCCCTCCTTGGGAAGATATTCCCTCACATTTATGTGTTTTTGGTAATTTATGAGCCCTTTTCCTAGATTTTAATGGTTGTAAGCTATTTTCTAGCTTCCACTCTTATGCTCTGCATTGATGATCCTATTTTTGTGCTTCCATGATATATATGATCCTATTGGATGACCTCTCTCACCTATTTCTCCATCCTTGATGTTTTGCAACCCCCTTTATGCATTAGTGTGCCTCCATGTGCTCTTCATGGCTCCACTCAGTTTTTGGTAACTCCTCCTCATGGTGCTAATTCAGGAAATGGAATATTTTCACTAAGCCACCACTCCACTAATTCAAGTTAAGTCTCCATGCTGAAGCTTAAACCTTACCTCTCTCTAATTTGAGTTGATCCCTTTGGGTTGGATTTGGCCTCCTTGTGCTATAAATTCATATGACATCTCCTTGTTGAAGTTAATCTTGAGCTTTGGACCATGTGATTTGTGCTATCTATCCATGTCGAGAATCTTGGTAGTAATGGGAGTGTATTGAGACTTAGAGTTAGTCTAGTAGTTTTTCCTTTGCTTCCAATCTATCGCTCTACTAGTCTAAGTTCTCACACATGAAGCCAGGAAATGGGAATGGCGAGCTTGGTCATATCAAATAGGCAGTGGAGACGGACAAGAAAGTAGTAGTGGGAAGCAGTGTGGTTCTCGAAAGAGGTAGTTTCGAGAGTTGCTATACTAAGTGTTCATTTACATGTGGATCCATGGTCTCAGCTTAGGGGTGGCTTGTTCAAGCAAGGCTTGGCAGTGTCTACGATTGGGAGGAAAGTCATCTTGTTGTAGCTAGTTGCCCATATCTTGAGATAAGTATTTCTCATATGATTTTATTTATGTTTTAACATATTATTATGATGATTATGTGAAAAGGTGTCCGAATTGAATTATCTATATGCTTGATTATTGTATGTCATAATCTTGTTACAGGAAGAATGGACTTCGTAGGTTCGAATCCAAGATAATATTCTTTCTGATGTTCTTTCTCTTCTTCAAAAATTATAACTATGACTCTACGGTACTGGGAGGGGCGCAACCATATGTTTTGATTCACCAATATCTATTCATTTTTGTGCTTTGCGACCTATTCCATTATGTTCATAACGTCGTTTCCAGTAAGGATCACCATTCGTTTCGTCGAAAAAACTTTCTAGATGACCAAGATATGTTTGTTTTGGTCCAACAGTTTTCCCGATGCCAGATTGAGTGCACCGGTTGTTAAATTGGAAATGTTCTATGCATGGATACGCTCCTATTTGTAGATATGAGTTTTAATAATTTAATTTGAATGTAATATTGATTGATGGCTGGAGGGAGGCAACCATGCAATCTAAAATATATTAGTGAAAAATGGTTGTAGGGGACAACCATTGGGAGGTGATTTTGTGGACTATAATTGCAGCCGATGCCTTTTGTTTTTCCTTGGTTGTGGTGTGGTTGTAGGTTACAACCTACCCATGTTTCTTGGTGTGTGTTTTTCTTAGTGTTTATATTCTCTAAAATCACACACCGAACAACGCCACAAACTAATTAAATTTGCAAACAATTAACAACACAATACTTGACAATTATAAACTATGTTTTCAATAATTTCTACGAGGTATAAAAATTTAATGCAGGGACTTAATCACACTATGATAATAGATTCATTATTCTTGCACTGAATGCGATTATGAACTTAAATTTAATGTTGATATATTTTTGTAAGTGTTGAGATTATTTAACTAAGGGCGACACATTATTCAATTAAGTAATTTAATTAAGTAACACAATCTTAGTAATGTTTATTAAAGTTATAACTTTAATTAATCATTTAATGGTTAGTTGTCCTAACCTTATTCCGATGTTCTTAAACCAAAGTTTAGAACCTTTTGCCTTGTCATAAGGGTCGATGACATTACAAGTGGTATAAGAGCTAAATGTTTCAACACTGCGGCTGTTGGGCCTTATGCGAAGTTACAAGTCACTCAGTAAACATGCATTTGCATTAGATAACTTGGATGCATGCACCTTAATATAGTTTTACATGTGAGTTAGTTAATTAATTGCTAGTTTGGGATGTCTATGGACTTGATGTTCATTTAGTAAGGAGAAATCTTGAAAGGATTTCTATCCCCTTGTCCAATTAGGTAGATTGTAACTTAGAAAAGTTGCCTAGTTACTTTATAAACCAGAAGAAAAGTAGTTTTAATGAAAATGAACTTATACCAATGTGTAGTTTACTAACAAAATGTTGACAATGAACACATTGCAGTTCCCAGTGATTGACAGAGCAAGCAATGTGACCACTAAACTGATATTTTAATCAAACCTATGAAGACTTAAGATTCAACAAGTATGAGTTAGGAAGTAGGAAGTCAGAGATTGGAGATGGATTTTGAGGAAGGACAGAGACCATCTTGTCCTGAAGGAGAGTTTGTTGATGGAATGAGGCCAATTAGACATAAGAGGAGCAATGAACTGTTAATCTTGGAGGATTCAGTGAGGAAGTGTAGAGAGGATAATGAAAGGATAATTCATATCTGGGAGCAGATTATGAATGATCTAAAATCATTGAAGACCATCCAAAGATACACTGAAAAGAGTCATAAAAGAGGTTATGTGAGGTCTAGATCATCTTCAAGGAGACCTTATCACTCAGAGAGAAATAATGTGTATGCATCAAGTAGTTCAAAGAGTAGTGCTGAAATATCTCCAATGGGATACAAGAAGAGGAGGCCTGCTCGAGATGAACTAGTAGGAGAGCTTAGAAGAATCAAGCCCCCAAATTTTGATGGAGAAGTAAAACAAGGAGAAGATGTTGAAGCATGGCTGTTGGGACTCAAGAAGTTCTTCTAATTACACCAATACACACCTAATATGGAAGCACAGGTAGTCATATACCATTTGCAAGGAAAGGCATCTATCTGGTGGGATCGACTAGTTATGCTAAAAGACATCGACGAAAACAAAATATCTTGGAAGAAATTTAAGAATTACTTCCAAAAGGAATACCTCTCTAAGCATTACTATGACAAAAAGATGGAAGAGTTCTTCGAGCTTAAGTTGGGAAGCATGACTATGGATGCCTATGAGAAGAAGTTTTTGGAACTTTTGAAGTATGCAGACTTCATCAAAGATGAGAAGGTAAAGATTCAAAGGTTCCTAAGTGGTCTTCCTGAATCTTATAGAGATAAAATCCAGTATGATAGACCAAGGAACCTTAAGGATTCCATCTAGAAAGAAAAACACTTATATGAATAGAATAAGAGCAAGGCCCCATATCAAAAGAAGTAGAAGGATATGAAGAAGAACAAATAGGAGCAGAGAAAGAATGGTTTCCATCCTTCAAAATTCAGAAATGGTAATTCTTATCAACAAGGGGAACCAAGGGAACTGCCTTTAGGGAAAATACCACCTGTGAAATATTGTATATGCAAGGAAAATCGCTTTGCTAGCTAGTGCCCGCGTAAGAAGAATAACCTTCACAACATTCAAGAGACTTCAACTATTGGTGATGTAGGTGGAAGTGTTCAGAGGATCTATGCAGCCCTAGATGGGAGACAAGGTAACCACTAATCCCAAATTATTGAGGTAGCATGTAAGATTGCTAATAAAACCACAACTATTTTGATTGATTATGGAGCTAGATATAGTTACATTGCACCTATTCTAGTTGAGAAATGTCATTTGAAGAAAAATAAACTTGAAATAGAAAGTCTAGTACAATTAGCTACATGAGCCAAGAGGAAAATTACAGAATTTGTAAAGATGTGTCCTTTATAAATGAATGGAGTTAAAACCTCTATAGACTTAAACATCATACCCTTGGGTTCATATGATGTATTGATTGACATGGATTGGTTGGATGCACACCATGCCATATTGGATTTCCATAACAAAACTTATACATGTTTGGATGAAGAAGGAAACCCACTAACAGTCGAAGGTATACCTAGACCCATATCCTCAAGGAATGTCTCAGCTCTACAATTGAAGAAATGTCTCAGAAGGGGTGGCATCTATATGCAATTCACGTGGAAGAGTCAAAGGAAGGAAAAGATTTAGAACTACAGGATTATCCAATACTACAAGAGTTTGTAGATACATTTGAAGAACCACCAGGAATGCCTCCTAAAATGGACATTGATTTTTCTATCAACTTAGTGCCATGAACAATACCATCATCTGAATCACCTTATAGAATGAGTACTCCAAAGTTAAATGAATTACATATGTATTTATAGGAGATACTAAAAAAAGGTTACATAAGACCCAAGGTTTCACCTTGGGGAGCCCTTGTGTTATTTGTGAAGAAGAAGGATGGAAATCTAAGACTCTGCATAGATTATATGCAGTTGAACAAAGCAACGATTCAAAAAAAGTACACCTTACCAAGAATTGATGGCTTGTTTGATCAGTTGAGAGGATCCAAGGTATTTTCAAAGACAGATTTGAGGTTGGCATACCACCAAATTAGAATTAACATTGAAGATATCAGTAAGACAACATTTAGAACAAGGTATGGACATTCTGAGTTCATAGTGGTACCTTTCGGTTTAACAAATGCACCAACAATATTCATGTGTTTAATGAATAAAGTCTTTAGAAAATACTTAAATAAATTTGTGATTGTATTCTTGGATGAGATCCGTTTCTAGTCCAAGACATAATAAGAACATGAAGAACATCTAAGGTTGGTAATGCAAGTTCTTAGAGAACATCAGTTGTATTCCAAATTAAACACGTGTTCTTTCTATCAATGAAGAGTCCACTACCTAGGGCATATCATATCTGAAGAAGGTGTTTCAGTAGATCCTAAAAAGATAAGAACCAGTATGGAATGGCCAACACCTAGGAATGTATCAGAAGTAATATCTTTCATGGGATTAGCTAGGTACTACCAAAGGTTCATCGAAGGATTCTCGAAATTAGCTCATCATATCACATCTTTGCAGAAGAAGATTGTAAAGTTTGACTGGACTCCTAAGTGTGAAGATAATTTTCGAAGGATTAAGGAAATGATTACTAGTGCATTTGTTCTGAATATTGTAGATCCTGAAGGAAACTTTGTTGTGTACACAAATGCATGTAAGCAAGGAGTTAGTGGAATATTGATGCGGGATGGACATGTGATTAGTTATGAATCTATAAAGTCAAAGGAACATGAGAAGAATTATGCCACCCATGACTTAAAGCTTGCAACTATCATCCATGCTTTGAAAATGTGGAGACATTATCTAATGGGTAAAATGTTTGAGTTGAGAACTAACCATTATGGGTTAAAATACTTGTTTGAGCAGCCTAATTTGAATTCAAGACAGAGGAGGTGGATGGATTATTATGTGAATATGACTTTGACATTAAGCATATCAAAGGTAAGGAAAATAAAGTAGATGATGTTCTTAGTAGGAAGATACATGCATGTGGCATCTATCAACACTATCACATCATATTTAAAGGATAAGATCATTGAAGCTGGTGTTATAGATGAACTTTATCAACATGTGAAAGAATGATTGAAACGATAGAAAAATCCACATAAATTTGATAAGTATAAGTTTAAAGAAAATGGAATCCACATGCACATAGATAGAGTTTATGTGCCTAATGTTAGATATATAAGGAATATGGTTATGAAGAAAATGCATGATGTCCATTGTGTTGGACATTCAGGTTACCATTAAACAGTAGTAGCAATAAGGAACAATACTATTGGCCAGGGATGAAGAATGATGTTGCAAAATACCTAGATAGGTAAATGGAATGTCAAAAAATTAAAGTTGAGCATTGACATCCAGCAGGATTGTTGCAGCCCTTGCCAATACCATAATGGAAAGGGCGATGTAGTGACGATGGATTTCATCACCAAGTAACTTAAGATGAGATTGCAAAATGATGCTATCATGGTTGTGGTAGATAACTTGACTAAGGCAACACACTTCATTCTAGTAAAGACAACTCACAAAGCAACTAACATTGCTGATATATACATGAAAGAAGTAGCCATATTACATGGTATTCTGAAGGCTATATTATAAGATAGAGATTCAAATGTTACTTCTAAATTTTGGGGAGGATTGTTTGAGGGGTTTGGTACAATTATGTTAAATTATTGTAACTTCATAAGATATTCCAGATGTATTGATTGTGTTCCTCCTTCAAGAGATGAGTTTGGTCTTGTTAGAGTCACTATAAAAATCAATGTAAACCTTCAAATGTAAGTTGGGTCAATAGTACCCAAGTGTTAATATAATAAATGTTATTTTTAGTGTCTTGCTAGACAAGTCGACCCAGTCAGTTAGAAAAGTCGGTCCTGTTAGGTTAGAGGTCAAGTCAATTGAAGAATATAAATAGGGAGGTACTCCCCTTCATTTGTACTCACTCACTCAAGTTATTTTGCAAGAGAGAGAAACATTAGTGCGACAAAAAGAAGAGAGAAGCAGATTCCTGGGTCTTACACTACTTTGGTTGAGTTCTATACCGAGGAAATTTTGCAGGGTTTTCTCCCTTGTGTTTTTCTCGAGGAAAATATTTGTGTTCTTGTGTTCTTATGGTTCTGTGCTTGTTGTTCTTTCAATGATATTCTAGTAGCAATCTGTTTTAAGATATCATCCAAGCAGATTAAGAAAACTTAACATGGTACCAGAGCCACCCTGAAAGGAAGCACTGCACAGTTATGGTTTTGTTACTCCAAACAAATCCCTCAATATATCATCAAAAAAAGAGGGCTCTCTCAGCTCGCCCCTGAAGAGCGCATCTTTCTGTGAAGACAAAACTGAATTTCGAGAAATTTCAGTTTTGGACCAATTACTGTTGTCGGGACAAACTAGGGCTTCAGTTTTCCTGAGACTCCATCATCAATCTTAGAAAAAGGAAGATACAGTCTATCTCACCCTAGCGAGGCGCATCTTCTCCATCACTCAGCTCTACCAGTGATCCCAACTGAAAAATTAGGGTTTTTGCATTAAACCCTAGGTCATCCAGAAGGAGGCCATTCAGGAGTTGTTTTCTTCAAGTAAGTACTATTCCTATTTATTCCATTTGAAGTTCTTAGTATATTAAAGATGAAAAATAATACCAAGCTAGATGAAAAGCTTGAAGGTGCTGAAAACTTCAGAGCATGGAAGTATAGGATCATGCTCATTGTATAAGAGAATGATCTAGACAAATTTATAAAGGAGGAAGTGAGAGAACCAGAAGAAGATGAATCCAAGTACAAGTATAAGAAGGATATGATCATTGCTAAAAGGATCATAGCTGACTCCATCAAGGATAACTTGATTCCTCAAGTATCCTCAAGGGAGACTCCAAAAGAAATGCCTGATGCTCTTTTCGGTCTATTTGAAGGAAGAAACATTAATAGGAAGATGCCCCTGAAAAATCAACTCAAAAGTGTAAGAGCTCAAAAATTAGAGACCACACAGTCTTACTTTACAGGAGTAGCTCAAATCAAGGATTAGTTAGAAGCCATTGATGATATGGTTGAAGAAGCAGAAGTTGTGATGACAACCTTAAATGGCCTTCCAAGAGATTGGGAAGCCTTTATTCGAGGAATTTGTTCAAGAAGGAAACTAGCAAAATTCCGGAAGTTATGGGAAGAATGTGTTCAAGAAGAATAAAGGATAGCAGATAGAGAAGAGAAACTAAATGACAATGAGGATCAAGCCTTGACAACTCATACCAAAGGGAAAAGGAAAAGTCATGACAATCCTCATAAGACTCGAGGGGTTAAGAGACCCAAGAGAGAATTTTGAAATTTTGAATGCTTCACATGCCACAAGTTGGGACACATTGCCATCAACTGTCCCGTGAAAGCAGAGAGAAACACAAATATGAGAATATTTCAGGCCCATGCTGCTGAAGATAATGATCAAGAATTTGAAGAAGAAGCAAAGAAGGATGAAGACTCTAGTGAAGAATATGTTTTAATCTCTGCTCTAACAGGATCAGTCTCTCTAGGAAATGACACTTGGTTAGTTGATATTGGTGCCTCCAAGCACATGACAGGTTAGACGGGTTCTCTCTCATGCCTTGTACAAAAGGAATCCCCACACAAAGTTATGCTTGGAAATGATTCCCAATACCCCATTAAAGGAATAGGAGAAGCATCCTATAAGTTGGACTCTCGAAAGCCTATGAAGATGAAATATGTCATGTATCTCCCAGCACTAAAGTAGAATCTTCTTTCCATTTAAGCCTTAGACAATAAAGGATTCAGAGTTTCTTTTGTGGATGGGAACGTTCTCATGTGGATAAAAGGTAAGAATAGATGATGCAGTAGAAATTGGAGTTAAACAAGGAGGACTCTACAAACTAAAGGGACATACAGATTCAACATTAGCAACTAGTACCATAAATACATGTGAACTATGACATAGAAGGCTTTCTCATATTCACTAAAAATATATACCAATTGTAAGCAAGGTTGTGACTGGTCTACCAGAAATTCAGATAGCAGATGAAGGAGTGTGCACAACGAAAGAATACTAAGAATCCCTATTCAAAAAGTGGCAGTAAAGAAAAAGGGATCTTCGATATTATCCACTTAGACATATGTGGACCAATGCAAACCACTTCATTAAGAGGGTATGTCTAATATGCTTCTTTTATTCATGACTACTCCCGCAAGACTTGGATATACTTCTTGAAAAGAAAGGATGAAGTGTTTGAAAGGTTTAAGGAATTTAAGGCCCTAGTAGAAAACCTCTTTGAAAAGAACATAAAAATTTTGAGGTCAGATAATGGAGGAGAGTTCACATCAAATGAATTCAATGATTTATGCAAGGAAGTTGAGTTTAAGAGGGAGCTTACCATTCCCTATAATCCACAACAAAATGGTGTGGAAAAAAGGAATAATAGATCTATCATGGAAGCTATGAAAGATATGATACATAATCAAGATCTACCAATGTACCCGTGGGAAGAAGCAGCCAAAACAATAGTATATGTACATAATACAATCTCCCACAGTTCCCTTGGGAAAAAACTCCAAAATAAATGTTCTGTGGAGAAAAGCTTGAAATGAGTCATCTAAATATATTTGGTTGTCCTATATATATTCACATTCACAAGGAGAAAGAACAAAGTTAGATTCTTCAGGAAAGAAGGGATTCTTCGTAGGATATAGTGAGCAATCAAAATCTTATCGAATCTATATCCCAAGATACCATCAAATTGAACTTAGCAGAGATGCCACATTTGATGAAGATACAACCTTTAGGAAGTCAAAGAAAGATAAGGAAGATGAAGAAGAGCATGAAACTCCCAAAGCTGCTGAAAGTCCTAAACCAGTTAGGAATGAAGAAGAAGTTCAGATTCTTGAGGCTCATGATATGACAAAACCTCAGTTACCTAAAGAATTACCAGGTGAAATGATTTCTCAAAAGAGAAAACTTGCCTGGGATCATGAAGTAATCGAAGAAGCAAAAAGACATGGTGCCCCAGAAGGAACTACCCGCGAAAGAAAGAAGCCAAAGTCATACCCTAGTTATATAGATTTGATGTGTGATTTAGTTGATAAAGAACCAACATGCTTTGAAGAAGCAATAAAACGGAAGGAGTGGGATGATGCAATGGTCGAGGAATACTAGTCCATTATAAAGAATGATATGTGGGAAGTAGTACCAAGACCAAAAGACAAATCAATGGTATTATCGAAATGGATATTCAAAACTAAACATTCAGCAGATGGTAGTATAGAAAAGTACAAGGAAAGATTTGTAGCTCAAGGATTCTCTCAGAAAGAGGGAATCGATTATGAGGAGACCTTTGCACAAGTAGCTAGGTACACCTCAATCACAACCATCCTTGCCTTGGCATCCAATATGAAGTGGAATCTATGACAAATGGATGTGAAGACAATCTTTCTAAATGGCTTGATTGAAGAAGAGGTATATATTGAACAACCGCAAGGGTTCGAGACTAATGATCAGAAAAATCATGTATGTAAACTAAAGAAGGAATTATATGGATTAAATCAAGCACCCAGAGCATGGTATGGAAGGATCGATGGATTCCTGATGAGCTTAGGCTTTACCAAAAGTAAAGAAGACTCCAACCTCTACTATAAGATTGAAGATGATGGGATTATGATTTTATTACTATATGTAGATGATATGTTCTTGACAGGGGAAGATAATCCCATCATCGAATGTAAGAAGAAGCTTGCTGTAGAGTTCGAGATGAAAGACCTTGGAATGATGCATTACTTTCTAGGTATTGAAGTAAGGAAGCACCCAAATGATATTTCCCTAAACCAAGGAAAATATGTTGTAGAAATCCTAAAAATATTTGGAATGATAGATTGCAAAGCTATGACTACTCCGATGATAATAAGTTTGAAGCTATTAAATGATGATGCTTCGAAAGCAGTTGATGCCACCTTATATAGACATATTATTGGTTCTATGATGTACTTAACCAATACAATACCATATATATGTTTTATTGTAAACAATCTAAGTCAGTATATGGTGAATCCTAAACACATTCACCTTATTGGAGTAAAACATGTGATGAGGTATCTAAAGGGAACTTTAGATTATGGGATCAGATATGCATCTAGTGGTGAGATCAAATTACATGGATATGCAGATTCGGATTAGGGAAGAAGTGCCAAAGATAGAAAACGCAACTCAGGATGCTGCTTTAGTCTGGGTTCAGGCATGATCTCTTGGTTCAGTAGAAGGCAGACCAATATTGCACTTAGTATGGCAGAGGCTAAATACATTGCAACATGTTCATCATGTAGTGAAGCAGTATGGCTTCGAAAGATGTTAGCAGGACTATTTGATGCTATTGATATCCATTGTGATAATCAAAGTTGTATTACGATGACATAAAATCTTGTGTTTCTTGATAAGACAAAGCACAGTGAAATCATATATCATTTCATCCGGGATATGGTTCAGAAAGGAGCTGTAAAACTCAAGTATGTTCCTACAGAGGAACAAGTGGAAAATGTGTTAACTAAGCCTCCAACTCGTGTAAAGTTTGAATACTTTCGAGACAAGATTGGTGTAGTCTGAAAGGAACTCTCTCGAAAGAGGGAGTGATAGTAGATGATGGATGCAGTGGTGAGTAGCTTAGTCTAGAGGAGGGTAAGCCTGACTAGGCTTGTTTGGCCCGAAAGGGTTAGTAAGTTAGACAAGGTGTGTTGATCCTATGGGGATTAGTATGTATGGCTATGCTTGTTTGGACCAAAAGGGTTAGTATGTCAGACAGAGCTTATTTGGTCCCCAGGGAGATCCATATGTCTAACTAGGCTTATTTGGCTCAAAAGAGTTAGTAAGTTGGACGAAATTCCTGGATGGATCTACCAAAGAAATCACCGTGATGCTGCTCTGAGATGTTAAAGGGCAAGATGTATCTTCAGTATTGCTATATTGTTGATAGTTGAGATGGTTGTTGATGATTGTTGAGATGATTGCTTTAGTATTGTTATACTAATGACACGGGGTCTTCACTTAGTGAAACTATTTCATAGCGCCTTCATTCATTGGATATTAAAGAATACCCCTAAATTTACTAGATATTGATAATTACTTACAAAAATCCTTTTGTTGAGCCCCCTCCCAATACATATTTCTAATTAAAAACCCCTATTTTTACAATATATTCCTTATTTTTACTAGAAACCCCTTTTTATACCCCCAATACCTTGTTGATGCCTGGAAAATCCCAGGTATCGACAGTAGGGATTCTCCCCAATAATCGTTCCCAATTAGATCGCTTATCGTTTGGTATGGGGAATCCGTCTGGTTAACGGGCCAACTACCGTAAGATTAAAATAAAGTTTAAAATCTATTTATTGGTTGCGGCCCGGTCCACCGTCTATGTGTGTTTTTTATTGTTTTGTAAATGGTATGCAAGTGCCTAAATTAAATGCAGATGATCAAGAAGAAAATGTTTCACAATGTGATGCGTAGGTTCTTACCTCCCACCTTATCCCTTTGTTCCTAAATCATAGAAAGAAAATAACAATGATGCTAAGCTAATTCTATCTAACTTTTCCCCTGGGAGCAAGATGATTATTTGCATGAGTAATGTACAGTATTTTATGCATAAAGAATTTTACAGATAGCTGATATAATTCAGAATACATAAACATAGTAGAAAAATAACATAGAGATAGCTCATTGTTTGTTAAAACATTCATTACTCATATGCTGCATAAGCTTCATGATAATGAAAGGAAATCATTCACAACATAGAAATAGTTCAGAAGTGAAACAGTCTCACAAATTTATAGAGTAAGCTAAAACATAAATAGCTCTATATTCAACCATCTACATAGCATGCATTTGAAACTTTTACAACTCCTTCTCCAGCAGAAATTTAGTCCTTCTTTATTATAAAAAGAAATAGTTCTCCTTACAAAAAGTATTTCACATAAGATCTCTAGAAAATTCCTTTCTCCATTCGACTCTACTTCTATTTATACATTTGCACAACGACTCTTGGTTCTCCTTCCCTTTGGGCTTCCTCAACATTCGATTACAAAAGATTTGTCTTCTAGTGTGCTCACTAATTAAGATTATAAATACAAAATATTACAAATTATATTCCCATGTGCCAATAGGACAAAAAAACACTTTAAGTGAGCTCAGTCAACTCAGTAATGAATTGTTTCCAAGCCACATCATCTGAAACAATGATCTCAAACTCTACTGGTTCCAGGAATCAGATCGTGACCTCATGTTTGGATGCCTGAGTCTTTATGTCAGCCATCCTTGCTGGAATTACTCGAAGTTGATCTTCTAAAAGGCAGTTGCTTACTGTAGCTTGAGCAATTACTTTTTTAAATCACCTTCTCAACTGGATGCCAAGTTCATCCTCCCTCAATCTATCATGCAACTGCTTCAAGTATTCTTCATGGGCTGGTAGCTCATCTAGCCTCCTTTTGGTTGATGTCTGGTATGAGTGGTGACTGCAATAACAGATAAAATGTATTAGTATTTACATCATTAAACAATTTATGCACTTGAACGAGATAAATGACTAAGATATTCTAGTCTAACCATTTAAAAAAAATTAGTACTATGCATTACCCTGCTTCCCTCGGCCATTGGGTCAAGACAAACACGACATAGGTTAGTGGGTAAAATGTTGGAAACAAAATTCTTGCACAGGCGGGTCTCGACCTCTGTATGCTCATCATGATCTAACAGACTATGGGCAAACAACGCCTCCAAACAGACTGGTGAGGCTTTGAGAGCAGGTAAGGAGGCCAAGGAGAGTTTGAAACCTAAAAGGAAACAACGAACCTAAAAAAAGTACAAGGGGAAAACCCCTTTTAAACCAAAACAAAACCTACCCATCCCTTCTGATCGATAAAACCACAAGCGACAGCTTGAAAATCACAATTAAATTGCCAAACCAACACAAGGTGAGTGGAAAACCTGCCTGGCAGATGACAGACTAGACACGCAGTCGAAGATGCTCGGTGAGGATGTGCCATTTGAGCTCCATAGGTGATTTCCACAAATCACATGAAATCTTGAACAAGACAACTCACAAAAGCTCATCGTAAAACAAACAGTGGTAAAAACCACTTCCAATGGCGTATAAATAGACATTTCACGGGTTAAAAATCAATTAAGAGCGATAGGTGAGAGCATTTACACCCACACGTGCAAGACTCAAACATCGTTGGTGCCAAACATATCGTATCGAGCGGTTACTGATAAGTCAAAGTAAGAACAACCCCAGCAACGATAGCTTGATAAACCCCAACACAACCACAACCATCGACTTAAGATTCAGTAATACGCCTGCACTCCCTTTGCGGTTCGACGGTCAAGATAAAATCGGCAAGAAAATTTGGATGATAGCTGCCGTAATGGCTCTAAGACTAAAAATTCTCCGCCCAAGTGGGACTGATGAGGATCGGGTCATCACCGAGGAAATTTCTCCACCGTTGTGGTAGCAAAAGGGAAAGGCATCCTCCGCAGCAGGTCTCAAAAAATCAGAACAAGTTCCAATAATAAACTTGCACGCATGCCCGCCGTAGTGGTAAAAAGATAAGGAATCATTCGACAAGGCGGGGTAGAAAAAATGGATGAAGTTCTGATTCTCAACATAACATCTCATCCGTCGTTGCGGCACGAAACCAAAAAAAATTCCAATGCGGTGGACAAGCTAACCCGACGAAGCTTAAGGAAATGAAAACCCCCGCTGTAGCGACTTCATTAAATCAAACGGAATGTAAACCAAAAGATCAACCAT
Organism: Pseudotsuga menziesii; assembly: GCA_001517045.1. NCBI lineage: Eukaryota > Viridiplantae > Streptophyta > Pinopsida > Pinales > Pinaceae > Pseudotsuga > Pseudotsuga menziesii. Next base: position 87,201 of record LPNX010122344.1, read on the forward strand.
CGTAGTGGTCGTGGACCTCAGAAATCATTCGCCGTAGTAGGACAAAGAATCGGGAGCACTCCCGATATTCAAACTAAAACTTCACCCGCCGTTGCAGCACGAAACCAAAAAGCCATCCGCCGTAGCGGCTCCAAACTTGAAAAACCATCCGCTATAGCGGGTCAAAATAAAATTTTCCACCTTAGTAAAAAATAAAAAACTTGAGACTTTCCCATGATAAAATCAAACCATAAATGTCGGATTTTAAAATCAAAATGCCTAAGATGCACAACTAGGATTTTAAAGGGGGTGTTAAAAATTGTAATTTTTGGGGGGAAATAGTTGTAGCAACAACATACCTATAAACCTTCCATCCCCTATTCCCCACCCCCGAATGTTAGTTTTTGATAGCTCGGTGGCACTCCTGCATCAGGTGCTTAGGTGCAGGGGTTATTAACTTGGAGTCTCATTTATATTCTTAAAGTGACTTTAGTAATGTGTTTTTTATTAAAGTACCTTTTTGATGTGACTTTATGATTTAAAAGTGAGCTTCACTTTATTATGTTTTTAAAGTGACTTTAAGTCATAAAGTGTACTTTTAAATATTTAGGTTGATGTGACTTTTCAAAAAGAAAAATTTGTTGTAAAGTTCACTTAGGAGATTTAAGTGAATGAAAGATTAGATCCCAGCCTTAGATCTCTTGGCCAAGATCTAATCTCGACTGTTGAAGGTGAAAACTCATGAGAATAACCCTAATGGGGTAAATAAAGTGCATGAGACTTCATTTGGCACATTATTCAAGAGAGATTTCTTGAGTGGCTCGATTTTCAAGAGAGGAGCTTGGAGAGAAGTGTGAGAAGCACATTTTGTAGGAGATTGCTGAAGAGATTGAGAGGAGGGCTCGATTTTCAGGACAGCTGAGAGAGAGATTCACAGTTTGCACAGAAATCGAGGAGGTGTATTGCTGCACAAAAATCGAGGAGAGGTACGGCCTGCATTTAATGCTGTACAACTACATTTATTTGCACAGAAATCGAGGAGAAGTACGGCTGCATTTATTGCTGTACGGTATGGCACAAAAATCGAGGCAGAGTTGCTGCTGGTTTTGACACATTTTTCGAGAAGAAAATAGCACGAAAACCGAGACAGATTTCTGGGTTGAAGATAAGTTTATTTTTGACTGTAAAAATTGATGTATGATTTTTCCTGAATCTCAATAAAATTTCTCTTGCATGCTGGTTTTCCCCAGGGGTTGAGGGGGTTTTTCCAGGGTCTATTTTGACCAAAATACCGTGTCTTAAATGTGTTTTACAGTCTGCTATTTTTAGCTAATTTTCCGCTGCAAAGTTTACTTAGTTACAGTATATCAGCTTACAGAGACATGAAATTTACATGCATGTGATTTGTGTTTAGTTTTGTGAATGTTGAAGACTGATATCAGAGTTTTACTAAGTGTTTGGGCTGAGTTAAGCTCAGAATTTTAACATGGTATCAGAGCTGGGGCTCTGAGATTTCAGTAGACTGTTGGGCAGCAGAGAAGTGCTAGTTTTTTTATGCTAGTGCATGTGAAGTAACAGCTTTCTGTTAATTTTTTTTTTTGCTGAGAGTGAGCAGAGAAGTGCTGGTTCAGTACAACTGATATTTTTGGTCAAAGAAGGCAGAGTGTGCCTTGTTGGAAAAAGAGCAGAGGAGAATGATGGCTTGCATCCGGTATGAAGATAGGTTGGAAGGGATTTCCAACTACTTACAGTGGAAAGCACAGATGACAACTGTTCTCAAGGAAAACAAGTTATGGGCCTTTGTTAGTACCACTGTGGCTCCTCCCGTAGCTGATCCTATAGCCCTTGACATACATGAGGTGAAGGAGGCCAGAACGCAGAGACTGCTTTTGGATGGTGTTCGAGATCACCTCA
>LPNX010122344.1:89136-124165 GCA_001517045.1 Pseudotsuga menziesii
GCTGAGAAAGCCTCTCCAGCTGAAGTGGGATATTTTGCAAAGGAATTCGAGAGGGAATTCTCGCTCGTCTCAATTCTTTTAGACAGTAGTGTAGCAGAGAGTTTGGATACGGGAGCATGGTACATAGATAGTGGAGCAGTACGCCATATGACGGGGATACGAGCAGTGTTCCGAGAGTTGACAGATCATGACAGAGTTATACTGACTGAGGATGGGTATGCCGGCACCCATGCAGTAGAAGGAGTTGGAAAAGTCCTATTCCAACTCGATTTTGGTGGTTATCTGGAGGTTGGCGATGTGTTGTTTGTTCCAGAGCTGAAGAGGAACTTGGTCTCAGTTTCAGCTTTGGAGGATGACGGATATGCGGTTCTTCATGTGAGTGGGCATTTTTATATATATCTGGTGAGTGGGGGCCTGGGTGCAGCGAGTTTGCTTGGCATCCATGATGGCCGGATGTACCGAGTTTTGGGGCATCCGATGGATGGTGAGCCTGGTGAGAGATCAGACTCAGTGGCAGCAGCAGTGGCTGTCAGTATGGAGGATTCATCCAACTCTGTGAGGAAACAGAGTTGGTATGATATGGTTCTTTAGGATGAGCAGGAGAGTGAGGAGAACTCTCAGTTCAGAGTTGTCAGATGGAGACCTTCAGCAGTTGTTCCAGTGCAGAGATCTGATAGGCATTCAGATTCAGAGGGAGCTTCAGTTATTGGAGGGAGAGATCCAGGTGGAGCTAATGACAGTAGTACCTCCCTCGCTAAGAGGGAGTGTTAGTTTTTGATAGCTCGGTGGCACTCCTGCATCAGGTGCCTAGGTGCAGGGGTTATTAACTTGGAGTCTCATTTATATTCTTAAAGTGACTTTAGTAATGTGTTTTTTTATTAAAGTACATTTTTGATGTGACTTTATGATTTAAAAGTGAGCTTCACTTTATTATGTTTTTAAAGTGACTTTAAGTCATAAAGTGTACTTTTAAATATTTAGGGTGATGTGACTTTTCAAAAAGAAAAATTTGTTGTAAAGTTCACTTAGGAGATTTAAGTGAATGAGAGATTAGATCCCAGCCTTAGATCTCTTGGCCAAGATCTAATCTCGACCGTTGAAGGTGAAAAGTCATGAGAATAACCCTAATGGGGTAAATAAAGTGCACGAGACTTCATTTGGCACATTATTCAAGAGAGATTTCTTGAGTGGCTCGATTTTCAAGAGAGGAGCTTGGAGAGAAGTGTGAGAAGCACATTTTGTAGGAGATTGCTGAAGAGATTGAGAGGAGGGCTCGATTTTCAGGACAACTGAGAGAGAGATTCACAGTTTGCACAGAAATCGAGGAGGAGTACAGGAGCATTAAATGCTGGCACAAAAATCGAGGAGGTGTATTGCTACACAAAAATCGAGGAGAGGTACAGCCTGCATTTAATGCTGTATGGATGCATTTATTTGCACAGAAATCGAGGAGAAGTATGGCTGCATTTATTGCTGTATGGTCTGGCACAAAAATCGAGGCAGAGTTGCTGCTGGTTTTGACACATTTTTTGAGAAGAAAATAGCACAGAAACCGAGACAGATTTCTGGGTTGAAGATAAGTTGATTTTTGACTGTAAAAATTGATGTATGATTTTTCCTGAATCTCAATAAAATTTCTCTTGCATTTCCCAGGGGTTGAGGGGGTTTTTCCAGGGTCTATTTTGACCAAAATACTATGTCTTAAATGTGTTTTACAGTCTGCTGTTTTTAGCTAATTTTCCGCTGCAAAGTTTACTTAGTTACAGTATATCAGCTTACAGAGACATGAAATTTACATGCATGTGATTTGTGTTTAGTTTTGTGAATGTTGAAGACTGATATCAGAGTTTTACTAAGTGTTTGGGCTGAGTTAAGCTCAAAATTTTAACACCGAATACATACAATATATTGACCTTATTTTTTAGAATTAAAAATCCCCTTTTATGAATGAACATGATAAGATATTGCTCAACAAGGTGAATCCCTTGTGACTAATGATTGCTAAGATGTTTGCTTTAGTATTGTTATACTAATGATTGATGAGATGTTTGCTTTAGTATTATTATACTGATGATTGCTGAGATGTTTGCTTCAGTATTGTTATATTGATGATTGATGAGATGATAGTTTCAGTATTGTTATACTGATGATTATTTTAGTATTGCTATACTGATGATTGTTGAGTTGATTTATGAAATAGTTCAGTGTTTCTACACTGATGATTGTTGATCAGTTTGATGTTGATGTTCCAACATCTCTATGCTGGTAATGCAGATGGTGATCTAGTATTATAGATGTTTTTGACTTTAGCACTAACATGCTAATGAGGTTGTTGTTGATGGTTCTGTACTTACATACCGATGATGCAGATATTGATGTTTCAGTACTTATGATGTAGGTGTTTCAATACTTACATACTGATGATATAGATGTTGATGTTTCAATATTTACATACTGATGATGCAAATGATGATGTTTCAGTATCTACATATTGATATAGCAGAAGATGAATCGGTATTCACATACTGATGTTACAAAAGAAGGTTCAACATTTAGAGGATGATTCATTATTCACATACTGACGTGATAGAGGATGATTCAGTATTCACATACAAATGGGGAAACAGATGATTCAGTATTCATATACTGATATCCCAGAAGATGATTTAGACAGGACAAAAGATGTTTCAGTATTCACATACTGATGCTACAAAAGATGATCCAAAAGATGATTCAGATGATTCAGTATTCACGTATCGATACTACAAAAGATCATTTAGAAGATGATAGAAGATGCTCGAGGATGTATGGTAGATGATTTAGTATCCACATACTGAAATTGTAGAAGATGTTTTATTTGAGATCGATGATGAAGATGAATGATAAAGTTCCAAAACTTCTTATGACATATAGAGACTCACTAGTCAGATGTATAGATGTAGTAGCAGTTGCTACAATGATTGAATACCTTCCTAGTTAAGAGGGAGTGTTAAAGTATTGTAACTTCGAAAGATATTCCATATGTATTGATTGTGTTCCTCCTTCAGGAGATGAGTTTGGTCTTGTTAGAGTCATTGTAAGAATTAATGTAAAACTCTGAATGTAAGTCGGGTCAATAGTACCCAAGTGTCAATATAATAAATGTTATTTTTGGTGTCTTGCTAGACAAGTCGACCCAATCGGTTAGACAAGTCGACATTGTTAGGTTAGAGGTCAATTCAACTGAAGAATATAAATAGGGAGGCACTCCCCTTCATTTGTATTCACTCACTCAAGTTGTTTTGCAAGAGAGAGAGGGAATAGTGCTCCAGAAAGAAGAGAGAAGCAGTTGTATTGGTTTTACACTACTCTCGTCGAGTTCTATAATGAGGAGGTTTTGCAGGGTTTTCTCCCTTGTGGTTTCCCCGAGGAAAATCTTTGCGTTCTTGTGTTCGTATGGTTCTGTGCTTGTTGTTCTTTCAGTGATCTTCTAGTAACAATTTGTTTTGAGATATTATCTAAGTAGAGTAAGAAATCTTATCGAATTCTAAACATGACTACAACATACCATCCTCAGAAAAATGGACAAACATAAAGAGTTAACCAAGTAATTGAACATATGTTAAGGATGTATGTGATGGATCAACCATCTAAGTGGGATGATCTCCATTATAATCTCCATGTTCAACCCCTAAGGATGATCTCCATTATAATAATGGAGATCGTTCCCCTTTGAACATGAGTCCTTTTGAGACCATGTATGGAAGGAAGTACAATACTCCCATCAGCTGGGATAACCCAACAAACAGAGTCATTGTTGGACCATAATTATTAAGGATCAGATGGTTAAGATAAAGCAGAATCTAAAGGAAACTCAAGACATGTAGAAGAGCTATGCAGAACAAAATAGGATTTTCAGCCAGTTTCAAGTTGGAGACCATGCGTTTTAGAAAGTTAGACCCAAGAAGAGTTCCTTAAACTTAGGAAATTTCTCCAAGCTAGCTGTCAGATATAGTGCACCTTTTGAGGTCTTAGCTAAGATAATACTCATTGCTTATGAGATGGCCCTACCCGCTTGCATTAGAGTACATAATGTGTTTCATGTGTCTTTATTGAAGAATTATATACCTTATACTAACCATGTAATTGATTGGAATGTGATCTAGGTAATTAGAGTGATTTTATTACACACACACACACACATATGAACATGGTACTAATCATGTGATTGAATGGATTATGATCTAGGTGGAACTAGAAGGGGATTTTTTGGTACAACCTATTTCCATTTTGGGAAGCGAGGTCAAGCTGCTTTGGAATCGAGAAATTAGGCAGGTAAAGGTCCAATGGACCCATTAAAGTCCCATGGATGCGACTTGGGAGCTATAGGATGCCATGAGGGAAGAATACCCTCATCTATTTTGAAATTTTTCAGCATGTATGTAATATGCATCGAGCACGATGTATTGATTAAGGGGAGGGGGATGCAATACCCCAGTTGTTAAGCCACAGACTTATGATCCTTCATGTGACTTATGATCTTTTGCATTATGGAGTTATGATATTTTATATGATTGTAGACTTATGATCCTTTGCATGATTAATGTGATTAAGGAATTATGATTATTGTTGGATAACGTGACTTTGTATTTTGGCACTATTATTAATGTTAATGTTATTACTAACATCTCTGCTATCTTTGAATGTTGTTACTATAGATTAAATAAACGACTGGCTCAACAAAGGAAACTAAAAGAGTATGGGGGACCATGGATTCCACAACCCGAGGGGGAATTGAGACATCTCTAGAACCTTATAACTTGTTGTTGGCTTAAGTTTGTTCATCCCAATTAATATTTTCACCTTGGTGAGATTAATAATGTTTGTCACCCAAACATTGTACAACGAACCCTATTCTCAATATTTATGGACTATGGAGTTAATTTGCATCTTTTGCACACATTAGTGAACCCCTCTTTCCTAGGGTTCCCTCCTTGGGAAGATATTTCATCACAATTATATGTTTTCGGTCATTGATGAGCCCTTTTCCTAGTTTTTAGGGGTTGTAATCTATTTTCTAGCTTCCACTCTTATACTATGCATTGATGATCCTATTTTTGTGCTTCCATGATATTTATGACCCTATTGGAATCACTCTCTCACATGTTTCACCCTCCTTAATGTTTCGTAACCCCCTTTATGAATTAGTGTGCCTCCATGTGCTCTTCATGGCTCCACTCCTTTGTTTTTATGAACTCCTCCTAATTCGAGAAAGGGAATATTTTCACTAAGCCACACTACAACAATTCAATTTAAGTCTCCATTATGAAGATTAAAACTTACCTCTCTCTAATTTGAGTTGATCCCTTTGGGTTAGAGTTGTCCTCTTTGTGTTATAAATTCATATGCCCTCTCCTTGTTGAAGTTAATCTTGAGCTTTGGACCATGTGACTTGTGCTATCTATCCATGCTGGGAATGCTGGTAGTATTGGGAGTGTATTGAGACTTAGAGTTAGCCTAGTAGTTTTCCCTATGCTTCCATTCTATCTCTCTACTATTCCAAGTTCGCACACAAGAAGCCAAGAAATGGGAATGGCAAGCTAGGTCACAACCCATATACAATGGAAATGAACATGAAAGTAGTAGTGGGAAGCATTGTGGTTCTCGGAAGAGGTAGTTACCAGAGTTGCTAGAATAAGTGTTACTTTACCTATGGATCCATGGTATCAGCTCGTGGGTGACCAGTTCAAGTAAGTAAGGCTTGACTATGTTTACGGTTGGGAGGAAAGTCGTCCTGCTATAGCTAGTTGCCCATATCTTGAGATAAGTATTTCTCATATGATTTTATTTATGGTTTAACATATTATTATGATGGTTATGTGAAAAGGTGGTTTAATTGAGTTATCTATATGCTTGATTATTGTATTTCATAATATGGTTACATGAATAATGGAATTCGTAGGATTCGAATAAGAGATGATATTCATTCTGATCTTCTTTCTCTTCTTCAACAACTGTAACTATGACTCTATGCAGGTACTGGGAGGGGTGCAACCATATGTTATGATTCACTAATATATATTCATTTTTGTGCTTTGGGACATGTTGCATTGTGACCAGAACATCGTTTCTAGTGAATATCGCCTTTCCTTTCGTCGAAAAAGATTTATGGATGACCAAGATATGTCCGTTTTGGTCCAATAGTTTTCCTGGTGCCAGGTTGAGCGCACCGGTTGTTAGATTGGAAATGTTCTATGCATGGATCTGATCCTATTTTCAGATCTGATTTTTAATAATTTAATCTGAATGTAATATTGATTTATCGCTAGGGGGAGGCAACCATGCAATCTAAAATATATTAGTGAAAAACGGTTGTAGGGGACAACCATTGGGAGGTGATTTTGTGGTATTTGATTACAGCTGGTGCCTTTTGTTTTGCCTTGGTTGTGGTGTGGTTGTAGGTTACATGCTACTTATGTTTCTTAATGTGTGTTTACCTTAGTGTTTATCTTCACTAAAATCACACATTAAACAACACCACAAAATAATTAAATCTGCAAACAATTAACAACACAATACTTGACAATTATAAACTATATTTTCAATCATCTCTACGAAGTATAAGAATTTAATGTAGGACCTTAATCACACTTTGATAATAGATTCATTATTCTTACAGTGAATGCGATTATGAACTTAAATTTAATGTTGATAGATTTTAGTAAGTGTTGAGATTATTTAACTAAGGGCGACGAATTATTTAATTAGGTAACACAATCTTAGTAATATTTATTGAAGTTAGAACTTTAATTAGTCATTTAATGGTTAGTTGTCCTAAACTTATTCCAATGTTCTTAAACCAAAGTTTAGAACCTTTTTCCTTGTCATAAGGGTCGGGGAAATTCCAAATAGTCAAGACGAAGGTTTCTGACTTTATAGGAGACTTGAATCCAAAACCATTTATCAATTGAGAACAAGAGTTGGAGAGGTACCATGACATAGCCGATATTAATGAACATTGATGGTGATATGTAACATCCCATTTTTACCCCATAATGCAATTATGAAATTATGATGGAAATGGCTAGAACTGAAACGTGAATGGTCCATTGTGACCAAAACAATGTAATTATGTATATTTTATATTTTATATAAAAAAACAGGACTAATGCAGACTGAGAAAGATGAAGAGAAGACACGGGGGCTATTATTCCACAAAAGAGAGAGAGATTACTTTAGTGACTTATCATTTTAGTCACTACCTTTATTTACTCCTTTTTATACTATATTTGATCAACCCCTTTTCATTAAATTTCATTAACCATAATCTTGGGTTAATTATCCTAAACTTGGGATTAAAAGGCAAAAAATGTCCAACCCCATGTATGCCACTTGGATAGATCATATCACCCAAATATGCCACTTGGCTAGTTCTTGGCACCTTCATGCCATTTGGCTAGTTCTCCACATGCATATAATTATGGATAACTAGTCCATTTGGCCATCATTCTTGCATGGCTGAGACAATCATTTGATTTCAAACCTTAACTACTTGGATCAATACCACAGTCACTGTACTGTACACTAAGAACCATGCTAAGAACAACATACTTCCCTAGAGTCTTGGCACAAAGAGTTCCTCGTCGGCCTATGCTAGAGCCCTGGAAGGGAATTGGGGTAACAAACTCAAGGGACTATTAGATCAGAAAAGGGAGCCCAAGGTACTGTTAACTCATAGAAGGGAGCCCCATTTCTTGGGTTATGCAAACTGGGGTGAAATGAATGCTAGAGGATTGGTATATCTATAGTTAGAGATCTTAGTACCATCTTGTGGATTAATAGTCTCATCTCGAAGGTGGCCTATCAAAGAAAGATATGGATTGATAAAGCCTACGGTTGGGTTGACCGTCCTTGGTCTGCAAATAGTCGATTTATATTTTTAGATAATTATTCTCTTGCGTGTAAAATGTGTTACATTTATCTTTGAAATGCACTTGATATAATTACTACAGTATGATGATTTAATTGCATGGAATTATTGTCATTTGTGTGGTTGCATTCATGAAGAATGTGCTTGTAATTTTATCGTACATGGTTGTATTAGTTATGGTGTTCAAATGGATTTGTAATTCCACTGTAAAACTCAATTCAACCAATACAAAAACGAAATGGGATAACATAGGTGTTTTTTGGGTAAAATATTTACGGATGTTTTACGACCCCTATGGCATCGTGAGGTCACTGGGTTTGTGACATGATTCCAAGAGTTAAAATTGCATTATCAAAGATTAAATCATGTGTTGTATTCTGGTGCAACAATCTACAATAATCCAAGAGAAGGTGGCTAGGCAAAGGTAACTATTTTGTGGTATAAGATGTTAAATCCTCTCGAGATATAGTTTCTTCCCATAGACTAGCATTAAGCGCTGTTTAAATAATTCCAGAATTTGAGGCCAACAAAAAACCATGTGGGAGTACATACACCAATTTTGAGAATACAAATCAGGGGGATATTGAGTGAAAAAAAGAAGAAGTAAAATGAATATAAACAAAAATACATTCAAATATCTAGAATGAAATTTAATTTTATTATTCAATAAAAAAATTCCTTTATTTAAAAAAAAAACTTAATACCAATAAAAAATGGTATATCCATTAAGTAAAAACCAAAACAAAAATAAAGTTCTAATTATAAACAAAAATAATTAAATAAAAAAAAACCATGCAACTATAAAATCTAAGATTACATTTACTTAGTTAAACTCTTACTAGGTACAAGATAAAATCTTGGTTATTACTTGAACTAAGCTAATGAATCCTTCTGAAGTTGAAGAACCAAAACAAAAATAAAGTTCTAATTATAAACAAAAATAATTAAATAAAAAAAACCATGCAACTATAAAATCTAAGATTACATTTACTTAGTTAAACTCTTAGTAGGTACAAGATATAATCTTGGTTATTACTTGAACTAAGCTACTGAATCCTTCTGAAGTTGAAGACCAAATGATTGGTTGGAAACGTCAATTGTCACTTGTACTTGGTGACAATTTCCAAGAGTTTTGTAATGGTAGATCTTGCAAACAAGGCACTTACAAGGTTTATATCATCGAAACTAAACCCTTTTCATAATTTGAAACAATATTGGAGGGTGGATTATTTTATGATAGTATTTTTAAAGTTGGTAAGGAAATGTTAGAATATCATTGGCATATTAACAAATTAAAATATTTAATTGAATCTTTATATATAATCGGTTAGGTAAAGAATTAATGAAACAAAAAAATTATTGCATCGACGAGGTGCATTTTACAATTTAGTAAGAGAGAGATGTGTAACTTCTTTTGTGCTCATCTTAGAGTCGACACCCGTTCTTTATAAAAAAAATAAAATATTATTAAAAATAACATGTCGACTTAAATTAAATTTAAAATATTTAGAATTGCATATATATAAAACAACATAAATTAGATAAACTAAAACCATAAACAATGGATTACACATTTCCTCAATATTTCCACTATAAAAAAGTGTTTACAACTTGAGAGATTTGATCCCTCTCGGTGCTTGGTAGATTAAGTGTTTACAACTTGAGAGATTTGATCCCTCTCGGTGCTTGGTAGATCCTCTTTTAGATGGATCTATGTTGGTATAATTATCTTCTTTTATTTTTACTTATATTATTTTTAGGTTTTATTGCTTTTAGTTAATAATATAAAAAATGTATTTTACATCGATGTAATCTTATATTTGTTGTCATAATGATGATCATTATAACATCATTTGTAAGATACTTATAATATCTGTAACTTGTCCTCACTAGAATTTTGTAATATTGCACATGGAGATAGTTTTGAGAGTTATTTGGTGGTGACATGTTTGTCAGGTAACATTGGCCTACACTAATAGGCCATTCTTACCCGCCACTTCCCCTTTATTTTTTGATGAACTTATCATCAACCTCTATGGATTGGTTGATCTCTAGCCTTGATTGTGCCTTATGATCAATGGTCGAAGTTTCTCTTGGTTACTATAAATTAATGCTATTGGTCTTGAATCAAGCAGAGAGTGGCTTATGCTATTAATATTTAGTGTGGACCCTATGGGTCCTTAGACGAGATCAACATATCATACATATGTTGGAGAGTTGTATTACTCTCATTTGAACTCCATACATGTGTGTGCTCTATTACTTGCAATTGGAAGGATATTTTTTAATAATAAGAAGGCTTTATTTCCATTTATGTTTCCACAACTTCGGTTTAACCATGTAAATATTGTCTCCTATCTCTTTTCTCTCTTGTTTCTTAGATCTTACTTTTTTTATTTGATGTTCTTCTTCTTAGAGTTTAGACAGGTTAGACCTCATGGTTATATGCTCATGCATATGTTTATGATATTTCATGGTATTCGAGCATGCTACCAAGATCTAACTCCTTCGATAAATTCTATATTGGTTTTTTATTACATCAAACATTAGTAGATATTCAAATATATTACCCCACCACTTAAGATATGTTTTTTTAGCCTTATTTGTTTAGATATGCAAATAGATATGTACCACATGCTTAGTTTCTTTAATTTTTAAGCATTTGTTTCAAGATCTAACATTTCCACTATACTTGGAGCATGACAATTAGCCAAGATTAGTTATTATTTTTTCAAATTTGGCCTATGATTACTAGAGTTCTATTTATTCTAGCAGAATAGAGGACGACCCTCTTTTGAAAACTTTATATGGTTGTTGTGACCTTTGTAGATAATTTCAAAGGGTCTACCATTGCTCATTGGATATTTTCTTCTATTATCTCAAATGGTTTTTGTGTGGAATTTCATTTCACTTCCTAGTTTGGGAGATATATTCAATTGAAGCTCTGTGGGTATTTGACACAAGAATACCGCACATACTTTGAGTTTCAAAAGGTATTTTCTCACTCCTTGGGATTCTATAGAACAAGATCCACATAATAATGGAAATCGAAATATCTCTTCCATATCTCAGATGGGTCTTTGGTGGAATTTGATTTCATCACTTTTAGTTAAAGTTATGAACACATTTGTAATAAGACATCAATTGCACCAAAATTCATTAATTTTCCATATGATTATTCAAGATGGTAATGACCACATATCTCCATTTTCTTCACCTACTCTAGAGTGATATTTGTGAAGAGTTTGGAGGTAGATTGGTTCCACAAATTATTAGTACTCTGTCTTGAGTTTCTTCACACTTCTTCATGAGCATATTGATATTGTCATTATTTGTCATTCTTCATTGATTCTTGACAGTAGCAAGTGTCTTCTTTTTGCATCCTATTTAGGATCTTATTGTAGCTTATTGATGTTTCCCTACATTGTTCCACTCAAAAACTTATTCTTAGTAGCAACAAAGTTTTAGCTCTGTTTGCCACTTTATCTAGGATATTTGAAATTGTCCTTTAAGGGGAATGTAATGTAATGCCGTCTTCTCCCAGTTGTGTTTCTTACATCCATGATGTAATTATTGTCTATTGGTCACATTCACCATTGTATACCCTATCATTATGATGCTTATCATAATATCATTTTGATGCATTTGTACACACAATGAGGCATCACTAGACTCTTGAGATCTCAAATTTCTCACATTATTGGTCGATTATTCTTATGTAACACACCTCCTTCCTCATGTCAAATGCTCATTCCTCTAGTCAACTTTAAGAGGGAATGTTAGAATGTGTTTTAATGTTTTCTAATGGCTTGATGTAAACTTGTACTTAGTGCCATAATGATGATCATTGTAACGTCATTCGTGGGACATTTATACATGTAACTTGACCTCACAAGACTTTTGTAATATTATACAAGGAGATAGTTTTGGGAGTTATTTGGTGGTAACTTGTTTGTCAAGTAACATTTACCTACACTAATAGGCCGTCATTATCCACCACTACTCCTTTATATTTTAATGAACTTATCATCAACATTTATGGATTGGTTGATCTCCACTCTTGATTATTCCTTATGATCAATGGTTAAAGTTTCTCTCGATCACTATAAATTGATGTTATTACTCTTGAATCAAGTGGAGGGTGGATTTTGTTATTTATTTTTAACTTGGACCCTATAAGTCCTTAGGCCAAATAATCCATATGTTGAAGAGTTGTATTGATCCCATTTGAACTCCATACATCTATGTGCCCTAACAATAGCAATTGGGAGGATTTTCTTGAAGAATAATACGGCCTTACATGTTTGAATTTTTCCCCACATTTGGGTTTTACCATGCGAACCATTTCTCTTCTCTCTTATCTGTCTTGTTTCTTATATCTTACGTTTTAGATTTGATTTTTTTCTTTCCATGGGAGTTTAGATTGGTTAGATCTTATGGCTATATTATCATGCATATGTTTCTAATCCTTCATGTTATCAAAGCATTTTACCTAAATATAACTCCTTGGATAAATTCTATATTGAATTTTGATTGCATCAAACATTAGTAGATCTTCACATTTGTTACCTCACCACTTCAAATATGTTTTTTTTTTCAGACTTATTTTAGTGTATTTGCAAATACATCTGGACCACATGCTTAGTTTCTTTAATTTCTAAGCATTTTTTCTAGATTTGACATTGCCACTATGTCTAGAGCATGCAAATTAACCAAGATTGACTACTATTTTTTTTCAAACTTGGCCCCTATTTACTCTAGTTTTAATTATTATAATGGAATGCAGAATGATCCTCTTATACATACTTTTAACAGTTTTTATACAAATGGGTCTACCATATCTCATTGGAAAGTTTTTTCTTCATCTCAAATGGGGTTTTGTGGAGCTTCATTTTGCTTTCTAGTTTAGGAGATATAGTGAATTTGAAGCTCTGCAAGATTTAACACAAGAAGGCCATGCATACCTTGAGTTTCAAAAGCTATATTCTCACTCCTCGGGCTACTACAAAATAAGCTCCATATACCAATGGAAATATCTCTTTGATATCTCAAATGTGTCTTTAGTGGAATTTGATTTCATCACTTTTAAAAAAATTATGAACAAATTTGCAGCAATACATCAATTGCCCCAAAAATTCACAAATTTTCCATATTATTATTCATGATGGTAATGGCCACATATCTCCTTTGTTAATTGACTATGGCAACAATATATTTGAGACAATCTCTTGAATGAATTTCTTTGTTTGGAACCATGTATTTGTGATGGGGATACCATATGGCATTCGTGTGGTGCATATTTGAGCACTTGTTAAACTTGATTATCATTGTGAGATCATGCTCAAGTTCTTGATTGAAGTGTTCAAGTTGATAATCAACACCTTTATCTTGTTGGATCACATTCAACTTTATGTTCTTCTATCTTTCACGTGTTGTTGGGGAAATTTTTACTAGACACATTGTGGACTTGCCACGATGATTCATTCCTTTTCTCTTGGAGGATGTTTCTTGTAGTTAACATTCCATTTTCTTCACCTCCTATATAGTGGTAGTGGTATTTGTGGAAAGTTTGGAGACAAATTGATTATGCATATTATTACTCTATCTTGTGTTTCTTTGCACTTCATCATGAGCAAATTGATGTTATCATTATTGGTTATTCTACATTGGTTCTTGATGATGTAAATTGTCTTTTTGCATCTTATTGATGATATTTGTGCATCTTATTGATGGTTTCATACATTGTTCCACTCAACAACGTATCCTTGACAACAACAAAGATTGAAGCTTTCTTTGCCACTTTATCTGAGATGTTTGAAGTTGTCATCAAGGGAGAATGTAATGTAATTCCATATTCTTCCAACTATGTATGTCACATCCCTAATGTAATGATTGTGTATTGGCCACATTTACCATTGTATAACCTACATTATGATGCTTGTGAGAGGATTATTTTGAGGCATTTACAAATACAATTAAGCATCATTGTTGTGAGATCTCAAATTTCTCATATTATTGGTCTATTATTCTAATGTAACACAACTCCTTCCTTGACTAAAATGCTCATTCCTTTAGTCAACATTAAGGGGGAATGTTAGAATGTGTTTTAATGTTGCCTAATGGATTGATGTAATCTTGTACTCAATGTCATAATGATGATTGTTATAACACCATTTGTGGGACACTTATACATGTAACTTGACCTCACTAGACTTTTGTAATATTGTACATATGCACATGGAGATAGTTTTGGGAGTTATTTGGTGGTGACTTGATTATCAGGTAACATTGACTTACACTAATACGTCACTCTTATCCACCACTTCTACTTTATATCTTGATGAACTTATCATCAACCTTTATGGATTTGTTTATCTCCACCCTTGATTTTTCCTTATGGTCAATGGTATAGGTTTCTCTTGGTTAGATAAACTGAGGCCATTAGGCCTTAATCAAGTGGAGGGTGGCTTATGGTATTGATAGTTCACTTGGACCCTACATGTCCTTAAGTTATATCATACACATGTTGTAGAGTTGTACGGATCCCCTTTGAACTCCATACATGTGTGCACTTTAACAATTGTAATTGGGAGAAGTTTGTTGAAGAATAAGAAGAATATAAGGTATTACTTTTGTGGATATTTCCTCACCTTGGGGTTTTACCACATAAATATTATCTCCTCTCTCATCTCTCTTGTTTCTTATATCTTACTTTTTTTATTTGATGGTTTTCTATCCATGGGGGTTTATATAGTTTATATCATGTGGTTGTTTGTTCATGCATATGATCATGATCTTACATTAGTTACCTTACATAGAGGCCAAGTGAGAGGCAAAGAATTAATTAATTAACCCTCCAAAATCTTCATTAGACTGTAGTATTTCGTTATACCAACAACTTCTACAAAGTTTAACCCCTGCAATCCAAGGGTGCAAATCCAAATGTTGACATCCACTAGATATTAGTTCCCAATCATAGAAAATATGAAGAGAGGGATATCATCTTGATGTATGAACTAGCTAAATCTCCATGCTTGGAATATATTAATGCATTCAATGCTTCTATCTCTCCCACTATATCTATTCTTGCTAGCATCACCTCCATCATCAAGTGTTCAAATGCAAAGACATAAGTTGCACGATATAGGGAAGTGATACAAGTTTTCAAAATGGAAACACATTGGAAACATGACCCTTAAAATTTTTGGAAACAAGAAACACAATATAAGCCTAATGATTAAGAACATGTGTCTATTCCTAGAAGATCACAAGTTTAAATCTAGAGGGGGGTAGGGTATGTACACTCTATAGACTTTACCAGTCAAATTGCTTCATAGAGGGGGTCCCCTATCCCACAAACAAGGAGGTTTCATGCACCAATTTGGTGTCTATATAGGTTGTGACCTTAAAATTTATTATCATTATTATTATATGATGTGTTATTTTATAAATAACACATTATATTAAACTTTGAAAAAAAAACATTATGAATAAATGAGCAAGAACATTTAAACGACAAACAATGTTCCACCATCACTTGTATTGGGATCATCATCATTAATACCACTTTCGGACTCCTCATTTAGACTTGGATCTCTCTCAGTCCTCCAAGGACATCAATCAATACCACCCAATTTTGATAGCACTATGGAATCTAAGCTGTAAAATATGGTAGAAAAAGCTTAACAAGCCTAATCAATGATTTTGACTTGATTGAAGGGCACATTTTTACTAAGGAAATGACATAGGATTTTAACAATCAACACCACCAACATCGGCGTACATACAAGGATTGGTGCTCTTTATTAAATGCCAATCCCATACCTTGATACATTGAGAAGGTTGCAATCCTTTCAATTCTAAAATCTTGAAAAACTGTAAAGTCTATTGAATTTTGAATGGGATATGAAATTCTACTTTCTTTGTATGAAGTCCAACGAGGTTGGAACTACTCTGAAACATCCTAAAACAATTAATGGAAATGTTAAAAATTGAAGTAGAATCATAGAAAACAAAGATAAAGGTAAAATTATAGGTGAGGAAATATAAAGGAAAGATAATATTTTACCATTAATTTCGAGCATATTTGGTCAAACCTAGTTAAAAATTGAGTCAATCCAAGTCAAAATAAGTGGATTGAGAGAATAAAACTCTTTGTACAAACACTAGTACAACCTTAAAACACATTTATGATCATATGAAACACTTTTCACACATGTGGGGTGTGTCCATACAACTAGAAACATGTTTCCAGTCCATAACACATATGCTTCTGCATTTTTGTACTAAAATGCACATGGTACGACCCCTATTTTGGTGTTTCTTTCAACTTAGGAAAAGACTATGCAAAAGAAAGATAACCATATTAGATCAATTTGATAGATAACAAATACTCCATACCAAATATAGAGTTAACATAGAGATTGATTCCATGGCTAACAAGGTTTCATCCTTGGGAGAATGTGTCCTAATGAGGTGTGTGGAGGGAAGGATACCCTTGTGAAAAGGATCATGACTAAGAAATGCACCCTACCAAGTGGGGTAGGATAAAATATGTATATAGAATATATCCTCCATGAAAACAACAATTTTTAAGAAATACATCCTCCCAAGTAGGATAGGGGCTTGACATGTGAGAAAATCCCATAAAATCCAAGAAGATTCAAACATTAGAATAAGCAATTTGAAGCTTGTAGTTAATGAAGGGCCTGCCATTTGAGGCTTTCTCAAGACTCATTCCTCCTTGGTGGAAGTGGTGTGGCACATGTTGTGCCACCTCCCCTCCCTCCTCGTAATGATTGCCCACCATCCCAATGGATTTTGTCATTGGAATTAATATGTTGGATAGTTTCATGTTAATACTCAAGACTATCACCTTAACACTTCAAGTAATGGACAAATGGTGATCGGGTTGTGTTTTGGGGAAGTTTTGGATATGGATTAGCCACCTAGGGAGCATGATCAGGGGAGTTGAGGGTAAGGAGGATGATTTTGTATTCATGGAAATCCATCGCAAGATAGGTGTGTCTAGCTATTGTTTCACACATATGCACCCACACAAGATGTCCCATAGAATACTAGGTAAAGACCAAGCAAGCAAGCATATTCATCCCACAACTAATAAACCATTAATTTAGCGAGAGACTTGACTCCCTTATGGTTGAATACATTCATATAAGGGTACTCCTCTATGAGGGGAAAGTAATAGAGCAAGTTAAATATGGCCCTATGTTGATTTCTAAGGATTTCATATATGTTAAAAGATTTCAATTATCATCGATATTATGGATATGTATTATCAATTTGGTTATCGACTACCCTTCCTTCCTTATGGGCTTAAACAACACAAATTTGAATTTGTATTACTACGGTTTTGGAAATAAATTTTTACTGGTAGATGCATCGTGTTGTCAAAAAGTTCATTCCTCCAAACTTGGAATGTGAATGTCATTGTTAGGTCGCTATGCTCAAGGTAGTGTCTAGTGTAGAAAAGAAGATCCAAAACTAAAAAATCACCTAGTTGATCTCAACAAAGGCCTCAAAGGAAAGGTTGGACTAGCAAATTTTAAAACAATGGAAAATCAACTTGGAAGGGATTCTAAGAAAAAAGTTAATAAAGATAAGACCTAGTACGCAAAGCATGGCGAGAGGATTGCTAAAGTTAAAGTGAGAATCCAAGAACTAGAGAAAAAGTGTAGCATCATACAACTATGGTGGATCAATAATCTTACCTTGAGAAGAAATCCAAAGACTTCAAAGATGCATGGGAGGAACCAAAGAGGACTAGTAAAAAGGTTTAAGCCCCAATACAGAAGCACATGCCCTCTATTGACTATCTTGGGAAACCATGTGAAGAGAATTCTAGTAGGCCATTTTACCATGTTCAATAATTTTTTTCTTCTACATTTATGTCTATCGATCATGTCTTTTTCTTTCAGTCCAATTGCATATATCGTGTTAGAAATGAAGCTATTTAAGACAAAATAAATTATAGTCATAGAAGCTATTCCAAAATGCCACAAGAAATGTGTATTTGGCTATTGTTTCACACACATGCACCCAAACAAGACGTCCCAGGAAAGATGATGGTAAGTATTAGCAAGCAAACATACTCATCCTAATATCAATCAATCATTATGTTAGTAGGAGAGTGTTTGGCTTTGCAAACCCCTCCTTTTTGTTCTAAAAGGAACAAAATTGTAAGCTTTAAACTTCATGGATGCAAAGGGTTCTCTCAATTTGGAAGGAAGAATCATCCATACGAATATAGCCAAAAGGGCAGACAAAAAATATTTTGTGAAAGGTGTTGGCACCCAAATCTTTAATTTAGTTATAAAATTCCTAAATCACAAATAAGACCCTAGGGGAACTAAAGAAGGGCTACCCACTGCCACACCAATAGCTTCTTCAAACAATTTTGGTTGGCTCTCCTCCAACACAAAGGGGGATATCTAAAGAAAACTAAGACTAATATATTATAAAGACTTGGAAATGTTTCTTACACTCAAGGAAGATACGGTTTATGTTATTTTCTACAGTAAATCCATATTTGAATAAATAGAAAATAAAATATGATTTACGTATTTTTTAGGGGTGCATAAATCCAAGTTGGGCATATGGGGTCAAGAGGACATACATAAATGGTTTTTTTATTATAAGAGTTTAGGGAAAATAAAGATACAAGTTGCATGATACAACCAACCCAACCAACCAAACCTACAAATTGATTAATGCATAAATTTTCCTTGAAGGAGCCCTTTAGGAGGCACACCTTTAGACTTGTTTACTAGGGTGTGCCTTACTATTAAGTACAAAAAATGCAACACCTCTAGAAGTATATGCAATGTTCAACACGTCCATACATAAAATATCCCAGGGATTATGAGAGTAAAATCCACACCTAATTCCTTGTATTTGATTAGAGAAATCCTTCATGAATTAGACTTAGAAACAAATCCTTTGCAAGTAGTTTTTAGAATCAACATTTAAACATGATAAATTTCATTACAATTGCCTCACATGAACAATAATAAAACCCTTAACTTGACAATAACCTTCAAGTAAATATTCAACAATAACTTTCAAAAGTTTTCCATACTTTCAACAACCACTAGAGGGGCTCATCTTTTATAAATCTGGACCCCAAACACTTCCCATTGAAGGAAAAAATCCCCACTTGATCTTGGAAATTTAACTATGTAAAACCCTCCATAAATGCTTAGGATATCGCCTCCAAAATTCCTAAAAAATGATAAAATAGATCACCTACGGAACACTCCACCAGAATAGTGATAAATTGACCCTAACATAGAAAAAATAGATAGGGTTTGGATAGGAGAATGTTCCATATAAACAACCTTGTGTCTACATATGTGCCTAAAATAAGGAAATGCTCCATTTGGATGAAGGTTCAATACCCTAACTAACTCAAAGGATGCCAATAACAACGCCAATGAGTTAATGCGCTCTCTACAAAGCATTAACAAGTCGCCTCACCATAAGTAAAGCATGGAATAATGTGTCAATGGTCCATATAGATGTTGTAGCTAACCTAAAGAAGGGAAACAACCTTAATAAATGTGCTAAAGAGGGTCGACCCTTGTGTGCCACCATAACTCCTAAATATAATAAACAATTCACCCTCGGAGTGTGAAATGAATATAGGATGATATCCAATGAAAGAGTAAGAAAGCCTCCAAAACAATGTATAACATGTGAAACCATGTGCATATATCATCAATAAGCATCCACACTAATGTGAGTGACTAGGAAAGTATGCAAATAAGGCCCCCACTCCTCCAAATATGTGAGAAGATGACCAACAAGGGGAGTGCTCTACTATATCAAATTATTAACCACTCAAAATATGGCATATCAATGTTGAATTGTCAATATCATCTAGAGTGTTCCCCCACTAAGTAGAAATGTGCTATGAATAGTATACCACAATATAAATCAATGTCTGCATGAAGCTCTCAGTTAAGGTAACCATGAACCATGATGAATAAATCAACCTTAAAGATAATAGATACCACCTACCCAACCCACTCCTTTGATAGAGACATAATGACATCAATCCCATGTAAATGTACCCCAAGTGCAACAAGAATATGCAAATAAGTGTGAAAATAGACACTCATGTGGCAAGACACCTCAACACCCACCAAAGTGGTCAATGGATACATTGTCACAATTGTCACAAGGGAAGTGTCGAGGAGAACGTCTGAACCAATAAGAATGCTCTTATGTCAATCAAACACTCTATCATAATCATCCTGCATGTCTATGACATGTGATGAAAATCACAAGTATGATTTGTTTAATGAAAATCACAATTATAAACCCTCATACATGTGAAGAAATAGAACAAGCAAGCACAAGCCGAAAATTGGTAGAAAAGGCTTGAGCCGTTCTCAACATTGATATTCATACCAATGATGGTATTATATAGTACAATGATTGTAGTGACATCTAGATTTAGACCTCATTGATAACTCATCAATGGATATGTATGACAATTCATAAAGTGATAAGAATGACAACTCATATGAGAAGTGATCTAAGACTTCGTGATCGTCTATGGACTTATAGTCTAACATTCCCCCCCTCTATCGCAAGTTTGAATAATTATACCAGTAAAGTAACAAGAATTGGTATCATCTTCAATATGAAACTTATAAACTAAGATTCGATAAAGAAATGCTTGACAAAACCACCAATTTGGATGTTGAACATTGAATAAGAGCTGGAATTTTGGAAGTGAACAACAACCATGTTTGAACATTCCCTGATTTTGCTAGAAGTTGGCATCTTCTACTAATTTGGTAAACAAATAAACCGAGTGCTCTCACAACATTCCAATTAATAGTTGAATTTGATGCAAATAGTTTGTTGATTTAATTTGATTTCAAGGATTGGACTTTGAATATTGAAGCTTGATTGTCATCATTGATGTTCCTAATAAGAATTTCGAATGGATCCAAGCTTGAGCTTTTGGATTCTTCTTAAATAATTGAACTTTGATGACATGTATCTAGTGGTTTTGGATGACCACTAACCATTTCATCAATGGATATGGTGTTTTGGTTGAACACTAACATTTTCACTTGATCTTGTGTCCTCATTGTACTCCTCATTGTACTCCCCCTCTTGAGATAGATATTGCCTTTCTTCTTTCATTTTTGTACTTCCACCCCTTACGGTACAATATAGTACCAATTCAAAATGGGCCATAGTCACACCCAAAATTATCATATGTAGTAATTGATTGAAGTTTGTTTTCTTATGTAATTTCATCATTTAAATGTGTCTTCACCCGTGTTTGAACTAGATAGTAAAACTTATGCAATTTATTGACTAGTTGATTCCATTGCAAAGAACTTATCCATCCATAATGAAGTGTTCATTTCTAAACCTTCTCGCTTTTTCAACATTTAATTGAGTGACGATTTGTCTTTCCATAGTGAAGACAAGGACAAATATTAAAACATTCCATCTCCAAATGCCTAACTCTATGAAAATGGTGGAATTCATTATGAATTTCTTCCATGTGTTTATCATGAACCGTTTGAATAACTTCTTCATTACCTTGTGGAGCCTTCCAATTTTTATCATAAAATTCCACACTCAGATTGAATTGGTTTGAAGTAATTTGGAATATGAAAGTTGTTGTGTTTTTCATATCCTAAGCCACATCGATTTTTGTTGAATTATAATTCTTCCCAAGGTCTGAAAATCGTATTAGAAAGATCAATTTTTGCTTCTGGATGTTCTTCATAAATGTTTCTTGTGAAACTTCAAATTGATTATTGTTGCTATCACTCTATGCTTCTATCTGTGATTCATGTTCCAAACTTGTGTTCATCAATTCACAGTTTATGACTGGTTCCTTCTCATGCCTAGTTAAAGAATCATCTGTGAAACTGATTAGAGAAGGAACTCGGTTGTAGCATCAACTTTTTGCATTAGATCATTTATGTTACAACTTGTACCAACCATTTGAGTTAGGTCATTGTTTTGAGAATATTTTTACGGTTTATTTGTTTCAGGTGTGTTTGAGATATAATAAAATTTGCATGCAAAATAAGTGTCATACCAAAAAGCCCTAAAATATAGCAGATATAGAGATAAAATAGCAAATATGAATCAGCTAGATTTGAGGAACATACCAATAATTATAGTTGTATAAACTCTTCAGTATACAAAAGACATGCATGCCATGCATCCACCAGATATCCAAAAGCGTGATGCTAGCTCAAATGTGACTCCCATGCAACGGTAAAAACGTCCTTTTTTATATAAAAACCCTCAGAACAACTTCAATACTTGATTGTTGATGCTGGATCTTTCTAGGACTAATGGTATGGTCTATTTGAAGAGATGGGATGATACATGCAAAAGGTTTTCTCTCTCTAAGACCACTAGCAAATTGATTTTGCTCAAGAGGAAGGTGCTGCTCTTTCCCACGTTTTTGCTGATAGCTGCTCTGGATGTGCAAAGGATGGCCTGATAATCACCTAGTATAGTGATATGAGCCTACCAAGAAGAATGATAGAGACATGCAGAAGGAATGATGAGTTTTTGGATCCCAACGAATTGTGATGGTCTTTTCAGCTATTTCCCAGCAGTAAAACATGACCATGTAGTAATGGCATTCTCTATATACTAGATATCTGAAGAAGGATGAATGCGGTGAAAAGATGATGATAGATCTGAATGATCTATCCCAAAGTGATAAGTGATTAGGGCAGATAGATTTTGTTGCCGAAAACACCTATTAGTTGTTGGCTCACGCCCCCAACCCCAACTTGTTGTTGTGGCTACTGCTATTGCTGCTCTAGAAACCAAACTCAAAGATAACAATGATCATAGATGTCCTTTTGGTTTAACTAACCTTCTTATATAGCTTTTAGGGTAAGCATGTAACTTTTAGGGTTTGCACTTTTCTTTTTGCATGCATGTAATTCTAATTGCTCGTCGATTTAAGCCTAAAAAAATAAGGCATGCATGCTCTTCATTCTTTATGATATTAACTCTGATGGCTCTCTTTACTATGCCGATGACTTAATAATACTAAATAAATGTTCTGATATGATCCTGGTATTAAATGCCCTCAGTCAATTCCCTTTTCCTTAATACCTGCTCGAACCTATGGGAATTAAATAGGTTAACGAGTGTTTCTGATGCTTATGTAGAAAAGGGAATTATAGTCCTCCCCGCTCGAAATTGCTTGTCCTCAAGCAATCTTCGACCAATATACCAAATCATATGTCCCTGTCTCTTTTTGTCCATTTGCATCAACCAGTTTATTCTATTGCTAGGTGGTTTTTCTTTTTCTTCTAATATATGTTTCTTCTCTTCGATGTTTTGTATTCCCTCAGTGTATCTTCTTGGATACCTATGAGGATTAGACATCCTATATTTGGCTCCTTCTCTGAATCCCCTAGTGTGCATCATACTTTTGTCTGGAGGTCTACTCGAAAAGCCCTAATCATACCACTGGTCCTTCCTTGAAGTCTTATGTGTTGGATTTGGCCATCTTTTTGTGTGAGTCATGTCCTCATGCCTGAATATGGTGGTCATTCCCTTTGCTATAGTTGACCTTGAAGTTTCATTGGGAATTCCCCTTAGGACTACCCTTTTCCCATCGGGTGCCAGTAACTCCATCTCTAATGTTTGGTAATTTGTTGAGTATTTCCCAATTGAGTACAACCATTGTACTCCCAAAACAATGCTTGTGTCTGGCACATCTACCATATAAAAGTCGTCAACCAATGTATAATTCCCAAGTTGTACTTGTATCTGAGGTATCCTCTGTGCGCATTTCATCCTGTGATTGCCATCCATGACAACGATAAAGCCCTCAAAGTCATCGATGGGAAATATTTTCCTCTACCCAAGAGGCATCTATAAAGTTGTGGGTGGCCCCACCATCAATCAAAGCAATGGCATGTTGTCCCTGGATACTCCCATTGATCTTGATAGTATGGAAGGTGGGGACTCCTGTGAGGGTAGCAATAGTCGCTCTCTGTGGCAATTGTTCCAGCTTCTTACTATGTAGTTCTCCATCCTGTTTTTGTTCCAATTAATCTTCCTCAATGCTATTTGAAAGTACTTCAATGAGATGTACCTTCCCTTTACCCATACATCTGTGGCTGGGTACCCAAGGTTCTTTGCAATTGAAACATAAGTTCTTCCTTCTCAAATCTTGTCATGTGTCCTCGTTCAACCATTCCTTCTGTGGGATTGTCTTTTCCTTGTTTTCTAGAAGATTGGTAAATTTTTGTGGAGGTTTGTTTTTAGGCACATTCTTGTAGGTCCTGAGTCCTATTGATAACATCTTGCAGAGTAATTGGCTTGTAAGCTTTCACCCATCCGTAGAGTGGCTCGGATAGTGCCTCTGTAAATATCATAATCAACCGACTCTTTGACATGCCAGACACCATAACAACAACTCTCTGGAATTCAGATATGAAGGTCTCTACACTGTCTGTTTGCTTGAGATGAGAAAGATCCCTGAAATGAATCTCTAGGTCCTTCTTATCAAAGCGCTCCATGAGCCTTTGTGTGAAGTCACTGTGGGAAGTGATAGTGTTGTGACCCAATGTCACCAGTCCGTGGTACCACCACTCATGTGCTTCCCTGTCTAAATGTAAAGTATCCAACTTGATTGCATCTGTCTCCGTCACATGGTTAAGTTGGAAGTAGGTGTCCAACTTTTGTACCCAAAATCTGGGTGAACAACTGGATGTCCCATCAAAGTTGGGGATAGTTAGTTTCCCTAGTGTGCATTGCAACTCAAAGTTCTGATTGAATGCTCTACTGAACCCTCGTGGCTTGTTCCCGCTTTTCATATCGCAAAAATATGAGAGAAAGTCATCTCCAACTGCCCTGTAGTCTTCTAGATAGGCCCTAAATGGCTCCTTCAACTCTACTAGTATAATCAGTCCTACGGTGGGATTCTCTAGAAAGTGAGGCATGGTAGGTCTAGAAGGCTTATTGTATATGTGAGGAGTGTTCTGCATATTAGTGTACACATGTTTCCTACTACTACTGGTGGATCCTCTATCTCCTGGTGAAATCGATAGATTGTTTTAACCCTGTTATGGCTTAAGAGCCAACCTATTTATAACATGTAACACCTCTTTCTGCCCTTTAGCTAAGTCATTTAATGTGCTAACCAAGCTATGAAATGCCAACTTGTCTTCATCTTCCCCTGTTCCCTTTCTTCTATTAGAGTGTATCCATGTCATGTCCATGTCTGAATCTGTGTATTCCAACTTAATATCTTCAAATTCCAAATCCTCTGTGTACCTACCCTTTCTTCTTCTATAAGTCACAAAAGCAGTTTCTTATGGATTCATTTACTGTTCATGATCAATCCCACAACTGACAATGAACATGCTCTAATACCACTGTAATATCCCAATTGATATTCTACCCTTGTTTGATAATAGGTTTGCGGTTTATGTGTTTCAAGTGTGTTTGAGATATAATAAAATTTGTATGCAAAATAAGTGTCGTGCCAAAAAGCCCTAAAATACTGCAAATCTAGAGATAAAATAGGAAATATGACTCGACTAGATTTGAGGAACATACCAATAATTATAGATGTATAGACTCTTCAGTATACAAAAGACATGCATGCCATGCATCAACCATATATCCAAAAGTGTGATGCTAGCTTAGATGTGACGCCCATGCAACACTAAAAACGTCATTTTTTGTATATAAAAATCCTCGGAACAACTTCAATACTTAACCGTTGATATTGGATCTTTCTAGGACTAGTATGGTCTATCTGAAGAGATGGGATGATACATGGAGAAGGTTTGCTCTCTCTAAGACCAATAGAGAATTGATTTGCCTAAAGAGGAAGGTGCCCCTCTTTCCCACATTTTTGTTGATAGTTTCTCTGGATGTGCAAAGGATGGCCTAATAATCACCCAATATAGTGATACGAGCCTACCGAGAAGAATGATAGAGACATGCAAATGGAATGATGAGTTTCTGGATCCCAAAGAATTGTTATGGTCTTTCCAGCGATTTCCCAGCAGTAAAACGTGACCTTGTAGTAATGTCCTTCTCTGTATGCTAGATCTCTAAATAAGAATGAATGCGGTGAAAAGTTGATGATAGATCTGAATGACCTATCCCAAAGTGATCAGGGCAAATAGATTTCACTGCCGAAAACACTTGTTAGTTGCTGGCTCACACGCCCCCAACCCCAATTTGCTGCTGCTGCTCTAGAAACCAAACTCAAAGATAATAATGATCATATATGTCCTTTTGGTTTAACTAACCTTCTTATATAGCTTTGAGGGTTAACATATAACTTTTAGGGTTGCATGTCACTTTTAGGGTTTGAACTTTACTTTTTGCATGCATGCAATTCTAATTGCTCGTTGACTTAAGCCTGAAGAAATAAGGTCTACATGCTTTATGATATTAACTATGATGACCCTCTTTACTATACTGATGACTTAATAATACTGAATAAATGTTCTGATATGCTCCTTGTAAATAAAGTCCTCAATCAATTCCCTTATTCCATAATACCGCTCAAACCTCTGGGAATTAAATTGGTTAACAGGTGTTTCTGATGCTTATGTAGAAGAAGACATTGCATTCTCATTTAAAACTACCACCAGTTCGTTTAGGCTCCTCAAGACTAAAGAGGCTATTGATATTTACCAACACTCTCTTACCATTGATTTGATACCATGTTAAGAAATAGAACAAGTAAGCACTAAACAAAATCTGACAAAAAGAAATGAGGCATTCTCAACATTGATTTTCATACCAATGATGATATTATATAGTACAATGATCATAGTCACCTGTAGATCTCGACCTCAACAACAACTCATATAGAAGATAACAAATAAAAGTTGTAGCCATTTTAATAAAACTTTAACACCATATAGCCAAAACTTTCATGTATTCTTCATTTTCAAAACATTTTATAAAAGCAAATATATGTTAAATAGAGCATGTAATTCTTAGGGTTGTAGTGAAGAGAAAGAAAGGCACAGGGGAGTTGCTCAAGCGGTCTCATGAAGGAGAAAGAAAATAGATGAAGGCAAGTTGCATCTTTTTAAAATTTATAAACGGTTCAATTATTCAACTTGGATATAACTTTGGTGAAGATCTAATTATTTGTGTAGAGAAGATCTGACTACTAACAATACGAGGCATATACTGAAGACGTAATGCGACCTTCAAAGAATCTACTCACGCAGTCTGACGGCATGCACACATGTTCACAGCGAAAAAATAAATAATAAAATGGCAGCAAGGCCCGATAAGATACTGAAATCAGCGCAGGCGATCAGAAGAAAATGCGACAGCATAACCATATTGAAATCTGCAGAGACCTGTGCAGATCATTAAAAAGTGGAGGTTGGAGAACATATGCAGCGTTTGATCTCTTAATTGGTAGGCATTCCACAATCACGAAGATGCCCAAACGTAGGGCAAGAACAGTTGAGCCAATCTTTTTTAAGATTCGACTAGCGAACAGTAGAGAAGACCTACCATTATCCAGACAAAATCTGTGACTAGAGAAAACGTTAGATATGTTGCAGACTGTTGTAGAGTGAGACACCATGTTAGGGCAGTAAATTCATGTTGGTACCAACCCATACTATGTCTCATATACAACATAACTAGAGCAGACCAGAAGATGCAAAAAGAGTACATGGTGGGAAAATCTGAAGATGCAGATACAAAAACGTGGCATAGTCTACGAAGAAATTTTGCAAATACCCACGAGGTATTTATTTCTTGAAGCTTTAACAGAAATATATTTTTAGCCACATGCTTGAAAACCTCAAAGTGGAACAAGAAGAAACCTCAAAATGTTGAAAAAAATTATGTTAGGGAACAATTTTCTGCAATTTCATAAGGAAAAGGGATTGCAATTTGCTTGTACTCTTAAAATTTATTCCACAAGCATTGTTATATGCAATTTTAGTTTACCCATACAATTCACGTTTATGTAGTTATGCCAAATGACAATTCTAGATTATTATGTCAAGTGCCCAATTATAGATTAATGTGTTATAAGTAGTAGGTGATAGTAGTTAGGTCGAGTAAATATAAAGCGATCTACCTCAAATGAACACATCTTAATAAAGTGTTATTCCATTTTCCATGTATATCAGAATTTTTATTTTTTCACCGGTTATTATCAAATGATGATTAGTCTTTAGTATGATTGTTTAGTAAATAGCCAACCAAATAATTATAATTGTTTGTTTTTTGTTTTTGTTTTAGAAGGTGATAAAACTTATCATAAATCAGTTGTCAATTTATTATAAGATAGCCATCCTTGGCTGCTATCTGTGAATGCTGGCTAATTGACTCGTCACTTTTGTTCAAGGAAAACCATACACAAAATAGCCTGTTGTTGT
Source organism: Pseudotsuga menziesii (assembly GCA_001517045.1). Classification (NCBI taxonomy): domain Eukaryota; kingdom Viridiplantae; phylum Streptophyta; class Pinopsida; order Pinales; family Pinaceae; genus Pseudotsuga; species Pseudotsuga menziesii. The sequence goes on from LPNX010122344.1 coordinate 117,460, forward strand.
TCTGTCTGTCACTCTTGCCATATCTCCATGTTAACCTATTTCATTAAACCCTTATCTAATTAAAAGTACCTATTTCCTTGAACTCTCAAACGATTAAAAGTAGTAGTAGGTCTGTATTCAAAATGAAATTCTATACCAAACAGATTAAACATATATGATAGAGTTTAACCAATTAGTAGTACCTATTTCCTTAAACTCTTAACCAATTAAAAGTAGTATTTAAGGCTTTATTCAAAATGAAATTCTATACTAAACAGATTAAACCTATATGATAACCTTTACTCAAAAAAATCAGTAAACCACAGAGTTACTGTTTCATTTGTAAATGATTACAGAGTTGTTTTTATAATGATTACTCACTCTAAGTGTGCATGAGCTCTCCCAAATAATGTGCCTGCAAGCAAGAAACATAATTTCCATATTCCTATGTTCAACCATGTCCAGGAATTAACAGCTTACAAGAATTGTGGCTAAAACATCCACATATGGGTCTTATAATAAAAGGTCCAACTTTCATAACCTGTGAGGGAAAGAATAGTAATGCGAAGAATTGGGTAATAGATTTCCCACCTCTTCATTTACACTTGTGACCTTGAAGGATTTAAAGTGCCTTGTCTTAAGGCTTGACAGTTTATGTCAAATCAGATGAAGGCTTATTTATAAAGCATTGTGTGGCTCTAATGAGTTTTAACAGTGATTATCTAGGATATATTTGGAGCAAAATAATATTTTCTGAAACTACAAAGTAGATTTTAACTTTTTAGTTATGTTAGCAACATACTTCCCCTGGTAGAATGCTTTCTCCAGCTCAATACTTGTCGGTTGACGGGAACCATCTCCTGCATATGTTCCAGAACCATAGGTAGAGCCACCTTTCACTTCATTTACTTGAAACATGTCAGTTTCAAAAGTGTATCCCAGTGGGACAAAAATGATGCCATGATGAGCCAATTGGGTAATAGCTGTTAGTCTGTCACGTTGCAAACAAAGGAAAAACAAATGGATTAAATTATTTTCTTCTCATATACATCAAGGCATAAAAGTAGAAGCTATAATAAATGCAATCACAGACTTTGCATACTACTTGAGGCCTTTCCACCATTTCCTTCGATTACTTTAGCCTTCTACCTCAGCAGGACAAGAACGGAACAAACAAATTAATGGATCCCACAGAACACTGCCTAAGCTATTCATCTTAGATAGCACAGGCATGCAACACAATACAGGGTAGATTTGACACATCTATATAAAACACAACTGATAAAAAAAGTTCAAACTGCAAAGACATTCATATTTTAATTTCCTTTGCCATAGGCTTAATATATGAACAAGCAACAGAAAAACTAAAGAACGATCATATCATAGGAAAATGGATAATCAGAACATATTGCAAGTTAATATCCATGTTACCAGATCCACATTTCCACGGTTCAGGATATGTTTTCAGTTTGAAAGTGCCGGAGGATGCACATAAAATCTATTTCCAATTTCCCAGAAACATCAAGCCAATCGATCATCTAGAAAAACCATTTAAAATAAAAACACAAAATAAAAATTAAGACTAAAAAGAGTGGAAGTGTGGTGCCCTAAAACCTTGACTTTTTTGCCTTAAAAATAGCCCCTCCATGCATTCTAAAGCCTAAAACACACAAAGCTATGCTTTCATAGCAGTCTGCATTTCTGTGTTTGTGAGCACAATTTGAAGTGAAAAATATTTGAAGATCTGATTTTTATGTCGTCTCCCCATATACAGATCCTGGCTTTTCAAAAGTTCCAGCAGATACAAATCCAGATCCATGCAACCTAGCTTAATATACAAGATGTGAATTTAATGTTAGATTTTGTAACTCGGAGGTACTTCTGCATTTATTGTGCCTAGAATGGAGGAGTCTGACCAAATGTCTCTCACTTTAATGACTTTAATGACTTTATAAAGTGTATTTATAAAGTGACTTTATAAAGTGATTTTATAAAGTCAAGTTGGGGTCTCTTATTATTTTGGGGTAAAGTGAAATGACTTTATGATATTTGAGTGACTTAAGTCATCTCAATGAGGGAATAAATCACATCCATTGATCTTGTGAGCCAAGATTTGATCTTGACCGTAGAAGATGAAGGGAGGAGTCTGACCAAATGTCTGTCACTTTAATGACTTTAATGACTTTATAAAGTCAAGTTGGGGTCTCTTATTATTTTGGGGTAAAGTGAAGTGACTTTATGATATTTGAGTGACTTAAGTCATCTCAATGAGGGAATAAATCACATCCATTGATCTTGTGAGCCAAGATTTGATCTTGACCGTAGAAGATGAAGGGAGGAGTCTGACCAAATGTCTGTCACTTTAATGACTTTAAAGTGTATTTATAAAGTGACTTTATAAAGTGTATTTATAAAGTGACTTTATAAAGTGATTTTATAAAGTCAAGTTGGGGTCTCTTATTATTTTGGGGTAAAGTGAAGTGACTTTATGATATTTGAGTGACTTAGTCATCTGAATGAGGGAATAAATCACATCCATTGATCTTGTGAGCCAAGATTTGATCTTGACTGTAGAAGATGAAGGGTTAGGGCAGTTACCCTAAATGAGCTGATAAAAGACAAGCTTGAGGAGACAAAGGGCATACATTCCAAGATAGAGTGAAAGGAAAGCTGAAGGAATAGAAAGAGAGGGAGCAGAAAGGAGAGCGCAGTTTCCAAGGAGAGGAGGCTTGCATCCCAAGAAGCTACAGTCATCAAAGGACAGTCCGTACAGTACATATTTTACATTCTAGAATAGACCGTACAACAGAGAAATGCATGGAGATCGAGGCATTTAATGCTGTAGTAAATCTGTACAGCATCCTACAGGAAAGTACCAGCAGGCTACATGCAAATCAAGACTGGAAGTCTGTACAGCAGAAAAGTACTGGGCTGTACAACAAATTTTAAGCACAAAAATTGAGGGACTTTGGCACAGAAATTGAGGTGTAATGTGAGCACAGATTTCTAGATAAGTACTGCTGTAATTAATGCTGGTTGTATGTCTGCTGTAAACTCATTTTTCCTGAGAAGTTCAATAAAATCTCTCATTTGACTGTTTTTCTCCTTGTGGGTTTTTCCAGGGGCATTGTCCAAAATTTCTAGTGTCAAATGTGTTAAATTTGTCTGCTGTTCATTTTTTATTTCCGTTGCTATAATTTCCAAATCTTGGTCATTTAGTATTTCTGCTCATAAAGTACAGTTGGATGTGTTTAAGTTTAACGCACGACTGTTGAAGCCTTACTGGAGGTTGAAATCGGAGTGTTGACTAAGTGTTTGATGAAAGTCCTAGCTGAGTTTGCTAGGTGAAACTTTAAACATTTAATTCGTCAATTCAAAAGTCTGTAAGCAACCATAACCTACATTAATTTTTTATATGTAAAATCCCAATTCCTCGTTGCAAGAAAAACAAACAAAATCCAAGAAAAATTTGGAGAACAGAATACAGATCCTGGTAACCAAGGATATACAACCATGATCCATCTACCATGGAAACAGACAACTGATTTTCACATCTTTCTGAACCAAGAAGTATAGACCAAGCAAGAAAGAATTAGGTTAGAGAGCTTTAGAAGTGAAATAGTGCAAACTATTAACTGACAAATCCTAAAAGGATTTAGGATGACTATTGTAGTTAGTACTAGAGATGTTACACTGGCAGAAAGAAACTATCGTCAGTGAAAGCAGAACCCGATCTTCTTCTATTGGGGTCACAAGTGAGATAAAGGATTGAATGGATCCACCTGAAAACCCTACAACCTGCAATAAAAGAGAGAGCAGCATTGAATAAACCCTTGGACAAGTGCACTATAGATGTAATAGAGATGTGCTATAGAGAGGATATGCCAAACACAAGTGTGATGCCAAGCCTGAAAAGAGAACACAAGATGTGGGTGCCCATAGGCTAAAAGAATATCAATCACTTAATGAATGAATATGATATTACAAATGACTCATTAAGTGTGTATCGATACACAACTTATGAGGTGGGGTGCCTTCCTCTATATGGGAGATATGGGTCCACATAAATGACTAGGTCAACCTTGGTCACCAACATTAATTATTAAACCATAACCTAGTAATACAATAATGTGGGCACTTAGCCATAATAGCAAATAACTACAAGTGAATATTACCATCATTTTAACACCCCCCTTAAATCAATCACTTAATGAATGAATATGATTTTACAAATGATTCATGACTTATGTATTAATACACAACTTATGAGGTGGGGCGCCTTCTGTGATAAGGGGGTTATGGGTCCACATAAATGCCTAGGTCAACCTTGGCCACTTAGAATAATATAAAATAAAGTTGACTATATCGGCTATTAAACCATAACCTAGTAATACAATAATATGGGCACTTCGCCATTACAACATGTTACCGGTTGAAATGGCAGTCCAAGCCACCGGTAAGCATGTGAGAATGAAGTGATCAAGGTCACCTTAGTCAACTTCTCCCAACTGCTTCAGAAACCTAAGCCTCCTAGGGGAGAACCCTATTCTGACCCTGTAAGGACACTAAACACCAAAATGTTCTCTTTTGAGGTTGTCAGTGATCAGTGCCTAATGGAGTCTAAAAGGTGAATAAAGGGTTGTATGTTTTGTATAGTTTTTATAGCAGCGATATATCCTCGCAAATGTTAGACTTATTCCACAATGCAACCAACAAAACATAAGTGCAATTATTGATCAAGTATAAGCATTTATCATAGCCCAAAAACATAAGTACGACAGTAAGAGCATGAAATAAATAGTTATGACACCATTTCAGTACAGCATATAAGCATTCGGTTATTTATTCAAGCGTTATAGCAACATCAGTAAGTTTAACAAGGTTTCATATTTCATACAAGTATGTTCACTTAACCAACCTTGTATTGACTAACCAACAACCAAGTTTGAAGCTAGTGTGTGTGGAAGAACAATGTATTCACCTAGCCCACTCTATATGGTATTCCAAACAATTCCAAGCAGCAGCTATATCAGTCCTTCATGTATGTACATTTTGTGACCGTAGTGGTATGATTTGCATCAATTACAAGTAACATAAGTGTGGCAGCATAAGTATCGGTACTGTATGCAACAAGCGCTAATTAATGTTGATTTTTGTACCTAGGAAAGTGTTCCCCTATGTGACTTTAGCCTTAGTCACTTAAAAGGGGGAAATAAAATGACCCTTGCATTAAATGACTTGAGATGAGCATTTAATTTGACTTTAGAGAATAAAGTTACTTTTTGGAAAATTTAAGTGAAGTGAGTGAATTTAATTTTTAAATGAGATTTAATGAGCATTTAATCTCATCCACCCATCTCATCTAATCTCCACCGTTGGATTAGATGAACCCTAGGGTTTTCACCAAAAAGGCAAGGAAAGACAAATTGACTTCACTTTTGCATTTTCGAGAAGAGAGTGAAGAGGAGAGAGCAGAGAGAGGAGGCACGGAAATCGAGGAAGAGGGCAGCTTTAGCAGGGCACGAATTTTGAGGAGCAGAACTGGGCACAGTTTTCGAGGAGAGGCATTTATTGCAGCTGTCCGTACGGTCTATACTGTATGGATTCCATACAGAGTACATTTCCAAAGGCATAAATTCGGGCACAGAATTTGAGGCAGTTTTGGGCACATTTCTCGAGGTAGAGTTTGGCACGGTTTTCGAGGCAAGGGTTGCAAGCACAAATCTCAAGGCATTTTCTAGCAGCACGGTTTTCGAGACAGTCCGTACAACAAGAATTTTTTCGAGGCACCTTCAGCAAAAATTTTGAGTTTGATTTTTTACTGTTTGGCACAAAAAACGAGACAGAAATTTTCTCTTCTAGGTTGAGATAAGTTGGTTTGAAAATTTGAGTTTTGCTGTAAAAAATTCCTGAAAATAAAAATCCGTCTTTCCTAACAGGTTTTCCCCTTGTGGGTTTTTCCTGGGCTAGTTGCCAAAAATTCCTGAGCCTGAAATTTCATGGTGTGCATTTATTAATTTATTTTGCCTTTAAAGTTGAGTTTAAGCAGTGTTTTTATCAGTCTGGAAATTTGTGTGATTTCCAGCCTTCATTAATTTCTGGGTTGGGCATTAAACAATGAAAATATTTGACATTTAAACTGGTGGCTGAAACTGAGAAAAATTTTCAATTAATAGCAGGTATGCATTAATCATTTACTCAAGCGTTTATAGCAGCATTAGAAAATTCACAAGATTTCATATTGTATACAAATACGTGCACTTAACCAATTTTGTATTGACTTACTAATAATAAAGTAAGGAGTAAATGTCTATGTGCGTGGTTATTTGCAGCATGTCACGACAACAGTAATGAATGGCGTCAGTGACACATGTAAACCATAGATTCATACAACACTTTGGATCTACTTTTATGTCTATTTAGCTAACATTTTATGTGGAACTAACTCTTAGTTGTATCACTGGGTAGGCCAAGAGGAAGGTACATTAGCAATGGAGAGGGCTGCCATTGTAAAGGGCAACCCTGTAGGGTTAAGGAAGTGTTGCTTGGAAAGCAACGAAGGAGAAGAAGGGTCACTGCTGCTAGCAGTAGCTTCGGGTTTTGGGAAGCAGTGAAAGTGCTGCTGCCATTGTAAAGGGCAACCCTGTAGGGTTAAGGAAGTGTTGCTTGGAAAGCAACGAAGGAGAAGAAGGGTCACTGCTGCTAGCAGTAGCTTCGGGTTTTGGGA